>LPNX010813435.1:254136-354225 GCA_001517045.1 Pseudotsuga menziesii | reverse complement strand
ATCTTCACCAAAGCGCTTGGACGAGAAAAGTTTGAAAGATTCAAAAACATGCTCAGACTTACGAACACCCCTTCGGATTAAGAGGGGGATTGTTAGAATATAATCTGTCAGGATTATATATTGTAAATAAATAAATAGTTAGCTGAACAGTTACATAGGAAGCCGAAAAGGCTGGGCGGAAGGTGAAACACAACCGTCACATGTAATATATAAATGTATGCATTAGCCATGAATAATAACGAATCGGGAGTTATACCTATCAGAAAAGAACCCATAAAGTGTTGGGAGTTTAATGGCCCACATTATGCCTCAGTTTGTCCTAATCAGAAAAAGACTTTCAGTAATATCCATACAATACAGGAGGAGATGACTGTGGGAGATTTAGCGAGGACTATGCCCAAGATCAATGCAGCATTGGAGAATCGACAAGCAGGCTATCAAAATTCTATGGTGGAAGTAGAAGGTAAGATAAACCAAACACCCATAACTATTTTAATTGATCCAGGAGCTAGTTTAAGTTATATTTCACCTAATTTGGTAGAAAAATGTAAACTGCCTGTTGAAAAGTTTGTAAGTTCTTGGTTGGTTCAGTTAGCTACTGGTGCAAAAAGGAAGATAACTACTTTTGTAAAGAACTGTGCAGTAATTATGGATCAATTTGAAACTTTTGTGAAGCTTAATGTACTGCCTCTAGGTTCATACGACATACTAATCGGTATGGATTGTTTAGAGCAACATAGGGTGATCTTAAACTGCTATGATAAAACCTTTACTTGTATAAATAGTGATGGAAAATCAATAAGTGTAAAGGGAATCCCTAGAAAAACAATTGTAAGGCATATTTCTGCTCTGCAGCTTAAGAGAGTTGTTAGGAAAGGTTGTAAGGCTTATGCAGTAACGGTAACTAATGAAGAAAATTTAAATAACATCGATAAATTAAAATTGGAGGATATACCATTTTTAAAAGAGTATGCAGATGTATTTCCGGAAGAAATTCAGGGATTGCCTCCGAAAAGGGAACTAGATTTCACCATTGAGCTGGCACCTGGTGCATTACCCAGCTCAAAGGCCCCTTATCGAATGAACATACTTGAGCTTAATGAACTTAAGTCACAATTAAAAGAACTTATTGACAAGAAATATATTCGACCCAATGTGTCTCCCTGGGGGTCACCTGTCATCTTCGATAAGAAAAAGGATGGAACTCTACGACTTTGCATAGATTACCATCAGTTGAATAAGATGGCTATTAAAAATAGATACCCGTTGCCTCGCATAGATGATCTATTTGATCAACTCTGTGGAGCTATGGTGTTTTCAAAAATTGATTTAAGGTCTAGATATCACCAAGTTAGGATTAAAGTTGAAGACATCTTTAAAACAACTTTTAGGACTCGATATGGCCATTACGAGTTTGTCATCATGCCATTCGGGCTTACTAATGCCCTAGCTGTTTTTATGTGTTTAATGAATAATGTAATGCATAAATATCTGGATAAGTTTATGGTCGTGTTTATCGACGACATATTAATCTATTCGAAATCTAAAGAAGATCATAAGGAACATTTAAAAATTGTCTTGCAAGAGTTACGACATCATCAACTCTTTGCAAAGTTTAGTAACTGTGACTTCTTTAAGGATAAAATCCAGTACTTAGGTCATGTGGTAACTAAGGAAGGAATTTCGGTGGATCCCGAAAAGATAAAGGCAATTGAAGATTGGCTTGTTCCTAAAGACATAACGGATGTTCGATCCTTCATGGGAATTACCGGTTATTACCGGAGGTTCATTGAAGGGTTTTCGAGAATCGTAAATCCAATAACCTCTTTGCAAAATAAGGGAAAGAAATTTGATTGGAATCAAAAGTGCGAGAAAAGTTTTTAAAAGTTAAAAACCTTATTGACTAGCGCACCTATTTTAAGAATCGCTGATCCAAATAAAGATTTTATAGTATGTACTGACACTTGCAATGATGGTTTAGGTGGAGTACTGACTCAAGAAGGGCATGTTATTACTTATGAGTCTAGGAAATTAAAAATTCATGAAAAGAATTATGCAACTTATGACCTGGAATTAGCTGTTGTCATACATGCTCTAAAGATGTGGCGTCATCATTTAATTGGAAGAAAATTTATTCTAATGACAGATAATAAAAGACTAAAATATATGTTAGATCAACCTAACCTGAATGCTAGACAAGCTAGGTGGCTAGCTTTTCTAAGTGAGTATGATTTCGAAATTCAGCACATTAATGGGAAAGAAAATAAAGTTGTTGATGCATTAAGTAGAAATGCAAGGCTGAACTTTACAGCAGTTATTAGCACTTATACAACAGATATGGAAGAATAGATTAAAGCAGGGTTAGAACAAGATGAAATTTACCAAAAATTACAAGCAAAAACGAAAGAAAATCCAATAGAAAGTTTAAGTAAAGGGTACAACTTGAATCAAAAAGGATTTTTACTATATAAAGATAGAATGTATGTACCTAATGTACCTAAAGTTAAGTTATTAATTTTAGATGAAATCCATAAAACTCCATACTCAGGCCATCCAAGTTATCAGAAGACTATAACTATGTTAAGAAAAGAATATTTTTGGCCAAACATGAAGACTGAACTGGCAGAATATATTGCTAGATGTTTTGAATGTCGGCAAGTAAAAACTGAACATCAACACCCGTCTGGATTACTTCAGCCATTGCCCATTCCTAGCTGAAAATGGGAGATAATTAGTCTTTATTTTGTTACTGCACTGCCTAAAAAACAGAATTTAAATGATTCTATAATGGTAGTAGTTGACAAATTGAGTAAAGCAGCCCATTTTATACCTGTAAAAACTATGTATAAAGCTGCAAACATAGTTGATATATTTTTAAAGAAAATTTTCCGACTACATGGGATACTGAAAGTTATAATCTCAGATCGAGACCCTAAATTTACAGGTAACTTTTGGAAATCTCTGTTTAAAAGATTAAATACTACACTAAATTTTAGTGCTTCGTTCCATCCTCAAACTAATGGATAGACTGAAAGAGTAAATCAAGTAATGGAATATTTACTAAGAATGTATGTAAAGGATCAGCCTAGTAAATGGGAAGATTATTTACATCTGGTAGAATTTGCTGACAATAATAATTATCAAGCTTCAGCCAGATTTAGTCCTTTTGAAATCTTGTATGGAAGGAAGTGTAACACTCCTATCTCTTGGAGTAATCCAGTGGACAGATTAGTATTAGGTCCTGAATTATTGAAAGAAATGGAAGAAATTGTAAAGCAAGTACAAGGCAATCTGAAAATTGCACAAGATCGACAAAAAAGTCAAGCAGACCTTAAAAGAACTCCAAAAGAGTTTCAGGTAGGTGAACATGTGTTCATCAAGGTGAGACCCAAAAAGATCTCTCTGAGGTTGGGTAGTTGTGCAAAACTAGCACCTCGTTACTGTGGTCTTTTTGAAATACTGTCCAGGATTGGACAGGTAGCCTATCAGTTAGCTTTACCACCAAATTTAAGAGTTCACAATGTTTTTCACATTTTTGTATTAAAGAAATATGTTCATGATGCTACTCATGTTGTTAACTGGAATGATGTACAGGTGGAACCATAAGGATATTTTCTGGTGGAACCGGACTATATCCTCGAGCGGAGGGAGATCACACTTCGGAACCGCCCCATTGGTCAGGTGAAGGTGCAATGGAAGCCACCTAGGAATTGGAAAGTCACATGCGGGATGCATATCCAATTCTGTTCCAGGGGAATTCTAAGGACGAGGAATAAACAACATCGAGGACAATGTTATAGTTTAAGGGGGTGTGTATCTCACATGCCCCAATTTTACAAAAACAATTTTATATTATTTGAGGAACAATATGTTAAATTTTATGCTAATTTGTAATTGATGACTAGTGGGGTCAAGGATATTTAATGTAAATTCTGAATATTTTATTTACAAATAAATAAATGAGGAGACAACATCTTATGAGAGCTGTTAAAAGAGTGTTTACTGGTCAAATTGGTGGAGGAGACTGGGTGGAGAGAAAACTAACATGTGCCAGCATCCTCAAACCACTTCCAACTGTTGTAGGTGGCAACCTCCCTACATTTGTGGTCATAATTCCCCAAGAAAGTGGAATTAGAGCAGGTGGCTCAATTAATGAAAACTAACCCAAAAGACCTAGGCATCTTTATAAAAATTCCCACTAAAGAGAGCTGACGCTGCTCGTTATTCTAGAGAAGTGATCATTCAGGGTGAATGAATGTACTTCAGATAAATTCAATGGAAGGGAAATTTGGAAAGTGTTTGAGGGGATAACTGCTGATTGATCTAGTTGCATCTTTTAAGCTGAATATCATACTATTGAGAGCAGATTGTTTTATTGAGGTATTGAACTAGTCAGTTGACAGAGGGTTCTACAGTTGCATTCTCCACCTAGTTCTCAGCCAAGAAGACCAGGAACAGGCTCGGGGGTCCTGAGGAAGCGTTGTTTGAGCACTCTCAAGGAGATTGGTAGGGAGGAATGGCCTCCTAAAGCTGTTGTCGTCTTGTCCTCAATAGGTTCTATGTTATTTTATTTTACAATTTTAGTTCAATGAATTTTAGTTTATATGCTACATGAATGTTAATAGTTCTGAGTTTGTGAAATGTTTGAGTTAGTATTCTTTTTGGACTGTTAATGGAAATGAAAATCATTTAGGAACATAATGAAATAGAAAGGATTTAAAATTCTAAGATGTGTTTTTCCACACCTGGTTACAGGCCATACTCTAGCATAGTTAGATTGTTCAAGGAAAATGATATAATTTTTGTAATGGAATGAGTATAGTAAATATGATTCTGTATCTACATGAAAATGCAAATAGAATTTATTTCAAGGTTTATAGTACAATGAAAAGCAGTGTTATAGTGTATTCTTATTTACTATTTATTTTAGTCTATCTAGATGAAAATACAGGTGAAAGAAATAGTAATATACTTAGTACCACAGTATTAGTATACTGTTAAGAAATATATGTTTACATAAAATAATAACTATTATTCAAGAAAATATGTATACAAGTTAACAACTAAACAGTCCTGGAAAATATTAACTTAAAATTTAAACTATTATTTATTAAAAACCAGATTAGGGTTTCTCTTATAAACCCTTATTTATATAAAATAAATAGAGTTTAGAGTTATAAATCTTTTCTCTACAGAGCTCTAAATAATTATAAATTACAAAGTAAAATAAATATATTTATAAATACTAAACAAAATAACTAAGAATTATATATATTGTGCTTTTTAAAATTTAAAAATCAGACAGGTTATTACATGTGGAAAACTAAGGGTTGAAACCCTTTCGACTAAACTTGTAAACTATGCAATAGACTGAATCCAGTCTTGTCCTTAAAAATTTACAATATATTTATAAACCTACTTAATTTAAATACTTCATTAACAAGATGATGAAACAACATTGTACCTGTAATAGCGAAACAGAGGCAAACAAGAAACAGTGCCCAAATAATAAATTATTTAAGAATACATTTTACACAAGGGTTTCATTTCCATTAAACCCTAACTATTAAATTCTAGACTGATAATATAAAATTTATAAATTTACATTATGACTGTTCCACAGTCTTCATATTGACATTGTTTACTTATAAAAGATATCTTTAATAGAAAATTACTTCATTGACAGTTGAAGAAGGAAAACCTATTTTACAGTATTAACATTTAAAAGATTGATTTGAACAAACTGGAGAATCGAAGCAAGAGTCATTTAAAAACCATGAGTACAGGAAAAACCCTCATATATTAAAAATCAGAGTATGATATTATCGAGCCGTAAGGCTGTAATCACTTTTACAAAACAAAGAAACTACATACAAGTCACGGCTTATAAGTCGTAGCTACCCAACAACATGCAAGGGTTTTTAACAACAAAACTAAGTAATAACATAAACTAAGCATCTAAACATTGGAGAAACCAGAGCCATGCTTCCCTTCAAACTATAACTCCTTTCCATTAACCTTTGCAAGCAAGGAGATGCCACGATAAATCGGGGCTTACCCGTTATGGCCATGAAGTTCACCAACGCGAGAGAAGTTTCCTTCATGCTTGAAGCCGTAACTGTAACCTGCAAAAACAAGACCAATGCGTTAGTTAGAAGTTGTATTCTTATTATTAAAAAACTGTAACTAGAAATTAATAATAATAACAGAGTAAATCTATTACCTGTAAGTAAGAATACTGGAGCCGAGGAGGTGACTGAACCAGTTTGATAAACTGCACCTTGAAGAAACGAAACCCTCATGCTAACCTATGACAGAGGCAGCGAGGTTCACATTCCAGACTTTCACCAACGATGGAGCAGGTTACGAGCAAAGGCAAGGGTAACACTATGCCCAGAACTCTAGACTACTGACAGAAGTAAAACCCACTCTCACGGTGTTACAATACTTTTAGAAAGAAGCCAAGATACAAACGGTGAATCCCACAACTCTTGCAAAAACGTTACAGCACTATACTACACCCAAATGGAGTTGTCAAACGTGAACCAGCGATCCTCCCATGGCCACGAAGAAACCCAAACAACGCAAAGGCAAACCCTCGAAGGATAATGAAGAGGATAGGGTTTCTTGTGAGTTTTTAAATCGACCATTGCATGGTGGAGACTCATCCATGTGCCCACCAAAATTTTTAATTAGAAGTGGGTCGATTCATATAGTCAACCTGCACTGTCAAGTAAACACAAATTATTTCCATTGCTTTATATCATACCATGATGATAATGTTTGTTTTTAAGTCAATTTGTATCATTGCATTTGATAAACATTACAATCAAGCAATAGTAAAAGCATTTGTATGTATCGTTAACATTTGCATTTTGAAAACCTTGAAATCAATTATTTGTAAAATATATATATGGAGATCAATATTGGAGTTACGCCTTTGACCTTTAGTCAATAGCACTCCTAATGATTCTTCATACAAACCTTGTATTAAAAGAATAATGCTATGTTTAGAATTAGTGTAATGTAAAATCAAAGCTGGTAAGGTCATTATCTTTAGTTCAAGTTTATATAAGTAAATGTTAGGTAGTATTTCTACACTAACATAGCTCTTACAAATGCTTAAAGTCGACAGTATTATGGTTGGAAGACTTCTTGGAAGTTAGTGTTCTTTTGGTTTCCATAAAGAACCAAACTCTTAATAAATCAAACCAATATATTTAGACTACACTTAGTAATTACAAGGTAGTAAGACTACCTAGGGTTAAAGGTAAAATCACTTAGTAATATTATTAAGTGATATAGTAATATAATATTACAGTAATACATGTGACATGATGAAACTTGGAAGATCGAAATTATAACTAGATGACTAATAGTGCAAGTAGACAGTTATAACTATATACAAATAAACACGTGGGTAATTCTTCTCTACTAGAGCTTAATTAAAAGTAGAGCTTTGTGATCTATTGTAAACTTTTCCTTGAAGGTCTTAGAATTGTATTCATGCTTAAAACAACACATTGAATATTAGACATATCAATAGTAGTAATTTCATGCTTCAGTAAAAGTGTGTTTATGTTAATTTATGAGCCCTATGCTCATCAGTAGAACTTGTGAGTAACTTGGCATATAACAGTAAAAATGAAAACTTAAGTAGAAGTCATGCTGGTAAAATACATTATTATGCTAAGGATATTGGTCTTTACGACTAACTTAAAATACTGTCTTAGATTCAAAAACAACAAAGGAAGTACTTTACCTCATCGTAGCCTTGCCTTCTATTAATCAATTTATGCTCTAGCATTTTTATTATGCTAAAGAAGTACTTCTTGACTTAATGCAAAAACAAACTCCTACTTGTTCAAAAAATTTACCTGCTGAACCTGTAAGAACCAGAAATACAGCTGAGTTAGCAATTTCTAAGTAAGCCCCAGTTTAGAACATAGCTTCTCACCTACTTGACAAAAGCAAATCTTCAGTATAGCTAGAAGCAACTGAATGCAGATCATATATATAACATATCAAAAGTAAAGTGGTAGTAGTTTTTATATTTTCAAAATTAATCACTACATATTGTTAACTATTTCATTTTCCCCTAGCCGCTAGTAGTTATTAAACGACGACTTTAGACATTTAATGTTACATTAAAAATTTTAATTTTTTGTGAAAATTCGGGGTTATGACAGATATGTGGGAAGTTTATTTGAGATGGAAATATTTTGTTGCTAATTCTAGGTAGGATAGGTAATAGTGATGTCTCAGATGATCCTAAAACTTCTCCTTATTATGTGGATCATTGATTGTATTTATTAGACATTGGCTTTAGAAGGGGTGGATACGTTGGAGAATCATTGGTGGAATTTCTCGCACCAAAGCTTGTATGAACTCTTTATCTTGCAACAACCAAGTATGTAATTTTTTATGACTGGGTAGTGTCAAATAGAAGAATTGTTTTTGCATGTGATGATTCAACAATTATGAATAAAGTATGCTTTGTTTCTTTGTGTCTTTCACGGAATCGTATATTGATTGATTTCATATGTCAATGATTCCAGAGGTTAAATAATCATTTTAGATATTTTTTTGTGATGGACTGATGTTAGTGATTCAGATGAATCTGTTCATCTGTTTTAGCCGTGATTTTTTCCTTTTTGAATTCCTTGGCATGATGAGATACTAATTTCAATTTAATTGTTTCAGAATTAACCATTCTTTTAAACAATCTCCCAGTATGTTTCCCTATTGGGAACCATTAACCAAATATACCTTTTCACCTTTAGAAAAATTGTTCCCTTTTTAGTTACTACTAGAAACTTGCACAAAACCTTAAGTCTCCTCTATAGGAGCAAACCGAAAATCCAACGGAGGCTAAAATCCGTCGGAAGTGGTCATACCAAACACCTTGGAAATAGGATAATTCCTATGGAGAATCTTTGAAGTTCTCGGATCGGATCACTTTTCTCTTGTTGACGTTCAAACAAATTTGAGGTGTCAACATAATGCTATATAATTTTTTCTTTTCTCCAAGCTAAGTTTACGAGGAGGTGTTGGAACCTATGGTCTCTTGTACTCTCATCTTGTCAACTTATAACTAATCTAGATTATTTTAATCGACCTTTGGTGGACATTTGGTCCCGTGATTATTGGGTTGGGATTCAACCCAAACCTATTTATAGATGATCTATCTGATTGGTTTATAATCACAATTGGGATCATTGATATGGTCCTTAAGTGAAATTACGGTGTCTTTTGACTCCACCTCTTCTCTCTTTGGAAATATTTATCTTTTGTTAATTTTACTGTTTGTCCAAACACCAATCATTAGATACATCTATTAGCACAACATCCATAAGGAAACTGGTGTTAAGGAAGCCAAAAGGTTAACATGGAACCCTTAATCATACCATATAAATTATTATATCTATAATCCATGGCACATACATCCTTATAACGCCTTATCTCTTCCAATCCGAACTGTTTCATTACATTTAAAGAAATGACATTGTTTGGTGGCCCATAATCAAGCATATAATTATAAAGAAAAAGG
Organism: Pseudotsuga menziesii; assembly: GCA_001517045.1. NCBI lineage: Eukaryota > Viridiplantae > Streptophyta > Pinopsida > Pinales > Pinaceae > Pseudotsuga > Pseudotsuga menziesii. Next base: position 344,675 of record LPNX010813435.1, on the reverse strand, counting down.
TTACTAGTTATTAAAACAATATATAGGTGAGTACCTACCATTCTTGTTATATTGATCCATTCCCAAATAAATATGGTCTTCTTCTGATATATATTTTCTATATTCCAGATTCAATTTTAAACCTTATCTTTTTGTGATGTTATCTTTAATATTTACATTAGACTAAGCATAACATCCTAAATCCAAATTTCATAATCATATTTGTAAAATTGAAATCATAGAATACCATACAAGTTTTGTCTCTTGAAATGTGTCAAAAATCAACAAGTTTAAGGAAAGTTATCGCAATTTTTTCTTGTCAGAACATTACTTAATGGGACACATGCCATTGTAGAGAAGACATATAGATACTACATGCCAAAATTTCAAACTCAAAAGGGTAGAAAAAGTAGATTTATATTAGGTGCAAGACTGGCGTATATGATAGTCTCCAAATCATGGTTTTAAAATGTATGCTAACTTGAAACTTGTTTGAGGTGATTCAAATAGTGTGGTAAAGAGAAAATACAAGAGAAACATATGTTAACATTATTTGTGGGTCACATGGAAAGAGGTGGTGGAAAAAAAAGTCTACACCTGCTAAAACTCTAAAGAGCTCATCCATGACTTTTGAAGAATGTGAAGACTTATGGCACCATTTTGAAATTGAGATCTAATGTGGATGTACAATATAGTACATTTTAAGAGAAAGTTATTTTTATCATCCACCTTCTTGATATTGTAAAGAGTACAAATGCTTTCATCCCACATCATTTTAGAAATTGTCCAATGCCTTGTTTGGGTATGGAGCTCATGAGAGTTTGTTCATATTTTAGCAATGTTGATTTTCTTCTTTATAGTAGTTATTATTTAAATATATTTTTAACCTTCTAGATTAGGGTTGATGACCTCTTTATAGTACTAAATTTTCTGATGTCCTCTAATTATTTATTGTTCCACAATTTCTCTTTAGATTTAGATGTAAAAATATTGTTAATAGTATCAATATTTTATAAAGTGGCTTCATACTCTATTCTTTGAATGATTTAGGAAAGACTTGGCATTTTTATGCCAACACATCTTGAGCCATATGTGGCTTTAACTAGGGTTTGAATAAATCTTAAGAACCCTCTTGTCTCTCATGTTAGTTGTTTTGTGCTTGTATATTAGGTACCTAAACATAGACATAATCTCAATGGGGAAAGACCCACTTCTACGAGGAGGATAGAATGGTTCGTATTACTTTTAATATTAAGATTATAAATTATTAAATGTTTTTTTTTATTTGCTTGATCTTTCTATATGATTCTCTAGAGATGTTGTATCCTAAACTTCACATCCATTTAAGATAATAGGAGTGATGAGAGTCTAAAAGAAAAGTCTATCCTTTTCCCACATCCAATAGTTAGTTGATTTACAATTGTGTGTGTGTGTGTGTGAAGTGGTTTGACTTGCCATGCTAACGATGTGCTGGAAAAGGAGGTCATGAGGTTGAACCATTTGGGTCCCTTTCGATTAGGAGAACATGTTTTCCGTTAACAAATTTACCTCGAGTACCATTCATAGAATGCGAGGAAGTGCTGGAAGATTTTCCCATAGAAATGTTCCTTCGAAAAAAAAATACAACCTAAGGGGTTAGCTCAACTAGTTCTCACCAATGTTGTTGGACATTTGGTGAATTCCATGCTAGCTTGTGCTTTGCTCAAATCCCATGGATGAGTGATATTATTCCACGTCAATATATTCACCAAGGATGCCATAAACAAATGTGGGAAAACATCCCATGGGTTTCCTTGAGAGGTTTTCCTTGGACACACAAATACTTATGATAGGAAATGTTAAATCTTGTTGTTGCAAGGAAAAATTATGCAAATATTATGCCTTGTGTATAGATGATTGTGAAAAGATATATAATGGTGGAACCTTGACTACCATAAAGAACTTTGATGATATGGATTGGATTTCCTTCCAATGATGCAACTTTAAACTACATGCTTGCAGGAAGATTGCCACTCGTCAAGTCATTCATATGGTCATGGTCCTAACTTTCCCATAGATCAATATGACATAGAAACCGTAACCAATGATAACTATCCTTATGTATGTATGATATATGTATAGATATATATTCATTGTAGGGTTATTAATATCAACTTAATAGAACATGTTAATTTTAATTAGTTATATTATTCAATGTAATTTTTGTGAGCTAGTTCTCTCTTATAAAAATGAAAATAACACATTGAGATTTAGCATTGCATGACCCATTAACATCATGCAATTTAGTTGTCTTTGGCTAGCAACCATGAATAGAGAGTATTTATTTCTCCAAAGTCATGGAAGGCTCGAACTTGGTCTCAACGACCATTATGTGTGCTAGTACATGTACACAAGTGAGAGCATAAAAACTAACATGTTAATTGGTAGAACTTGAAACTTGGTGAGACTATATTAACATAGTAAATTAAAATTTAGCAAACTCAACTTTTTTTGTGACTTTATTTTTTTCCAAGAGACAAAGTTTTACCTTGATCTACTCATTTTTTTCAAAATTTTAATGATCTAATAATCTTAAAATGGGTCAAAATTCCTATACACAAAATTATATAGTGAAAATTCCCATCACTCAAGTGAAATTATTACTTTTTACAAAATTCTTATTAAATTTGTTTTTTTACAAAATAAAATTAAATTTATCTAATCCCAATTGTTATTGCATAAAATATAATAATATATTTATTAAAATATTAATTTAACTTAACCTACATAAAATAAACATATATATAAATAAAATAATAATAATAAATAACACCACTCAACCATTACCATCCATAAAATAACAACTAACATTATCATTATTCTAATTCTACATAACATTTTTACACACCCGTAATCCTACTTAATTTAAACATTTTTCACAAATCAAGTGAAGCTATTCATCGTATACGAATCTCTCTCTTTCTCTTTATTTATAGAAGGCTTTGGATGTGTTATAAAAGACAAAAGGTCTCTTTTTAACATATATAGAGACTTAAATGGTTCGTAACCAGCGTAGATCCAAATCCTAGGCTCTATCAAGCGCCGAGATGGATCAAATCTCTATAGGTGCAAACCTCTTCTTAGGTATCCATTGATTTGATTCAAACAAAAAGACACATTTTTATTATTATTTAAGGTCCACATATAATATTTTTATTATTAATACTTAATATTATTTATGGTTGACATATATTATTTTTTATTTTTTTATGAACAAACATTGCATAATTTCCCCACACATGGTTTTAAAACCATATGCAAGGCCCTCCTACAATCGTGGTTTATTTAGGAGGCCTTGCACATGGTATTAAAACCATTTGCAAGGCCCTCCAAAACCATGTACAATAAAACCATGAGTTGTTTAGGAGGCCTTGCACATGGTTTAAAAACCATTTGCAAGGCCCTCCTACAATAGTGGGTTATTTAGGAGGCCTTGCACATGGTATTAAAACCATTTGCAAGGCCCTCCAAAACCATGTACAATAAAACCATGAGTTGTTTAGGGGGCCTTGCACATGGTATTAAAACCATTTGCAAGGCCCTCCAAAACCATGTACAATAAAACCATGAGTTGTTTAGGAGGCCTTGCACATGGTTTAAAAACCATGTGCAAAGCCACCTAAACCATGTACAATAAAACCATGGGTTAAAAACCATGTGCAAGGCCTCCTAAACCATGTACAATAAAACCATGGGTTGTTTAGAATGCTTTGTACATGGTTTTAAAACCATGTGCAAGGCCAACATTGTTTTGCGAATAATTCAATTTTATGTTTTTTCTTGACCCACATATTTTTTTTACGGATAATTAAATTTTTACTTTTCTATTGTTTTGTTAGGTAGGAAGATCACAACATCTCCCCCATATTAGATTGTTTTTTTTTTGGGATAATTCAATTTTGTGTTTTTTTCTTGACTCACATATTTTTTTTACGGATAACTAAATTTTTACTCTTTTATTGTTTTGTTAGGTAGGAAGAATCTTACAACCTCTCCCATTGTTTTTGTGGCGGACATTTATTTTGGCTTATTAGAAAATTTATTTTTTATTAATAAAAATAATTTTACGAATGTGATATTTTTTTTTTTATTTCTTGTTACAAAATCTCTCCCATAATATTCACTTTCACTATTATTTTTTGCCGACATGTTAGTAACGTTACATCACGTGACAAGATCTCCCCCATAATATTCACTTTCACTATTATTTTTTGCCGACATGTTAGTAACGTTACATCACGTGACAAGATCTCCCCCATACTGGGCTGTAGAGCGCCTCTCGGCGCAATAAACTACTAAATATTATATGATACTGTAACTTACAAAGGGTACTAGTATCAGGACTATAAAAATTTATGGTATATAGATTACCAGTCTTGGATGGGAAAGAAATTACACGAACTGGATGCTGGAAGGCCAGTACAGATTACATGAAGTGGATGCTCATCGGTAAAAGACATGGTTTTGCAATCCCAATTTCTCTCATCATTATAGATAAGGTGGTCTTTCGATCAAATCTGTAATCACTGTGTAAGAATCCTCAACACGACATCTGATATCATTTTAGTGCCACCACAGTCTTTCATTCTTTCTTTGACAGTACTACCCATTTTCTCTGAATCATTATAGAAAATGAAGAGATTCATGCACCTTCTCCATTTAGGATCCATTTTGGCAGTGAGTATGATCCAGATTTCCATTTGGGTTCTCAAAGAATCCTTTAAATCTCGTCTGGGCACTTCAGAATCCTTTAAATCTCGTTTGAAGAGAGAAAGGGCCAATATGAGACTTAAAAAGGGCGATACAGTGGAAGTTTCAAGTGATGAGGAAGGCTTCAGTGGAGCCTGGTTTCCTGCAACCATTCTCAGGAAGGTGGGAAATGGCAAGGGCAAGGCGTTCTTGGTTGAATTCAGGGATCTGATGACTGATGATGAAAAATCAAAATTGAAGGAAAAGGTAAAAGCTCATCTGATAAGGCCTGAACCTCCAGCTTTGAATACACAGTGCTTTTTCCTTAATGAAGAAGTTGATGTATATGATCAAGATGCTTGGTGGAGGGGAGTTGTTGATGGCATTCTGCCTCAAAATAAATATGTTGTTTACTTCAGCCAGACATTGGAGAAATTGGAGTATGATATAACACAGCTCCGGCTTCATCAGGATTGGACACGTGACAAGTGGGTTGAGAATTCAGAGGTATGTGTTTCAACATATTCTGAATTGGTTTTGAACAGAATTTCATTTTTAATTGGTGATTTAAATATCCATGATTGTGCTGGTTGTGGGTCAAGCTTTCAGTGTATTGAATCAAAAAAAATTAAAGCTTATTTTTCATAATCTCTGAGTTTCACGTTCAAACTTGTGACTGTAAGGGATATCAGGTGTTCTTTTCTAGTGGTTGGTATTATATTTTTTCTGTGCATGAACTGTAGAATCTTGGGATTCCTTGGTTATACTTCTGATTTATTTGTTAGAAGGAGCGACTTCAGACTAGTGAGCTTAGAGGCTGGCATTGTTGAAGTCTGTTGGGTGTGCAGTGACACAATGTAGCCTTCAATGTTAAAAGTAAATTGCATCAAAAATAGCATTGGAGGCCTTGCACTGGTTTGTTGTGGAGCTGTGTTTAGTTTCACTTAATTGCATCGCAGAATGGATTGGACTTGAGAAATTTCATTTTCAAAACTGAAAGTATTAGTTGCCCCCCCTCAAATGTTCCTGGAAGCAAGGTCTCTGTTATAAAAATGGTCGCGGTATGCAAACGGTCCTCTTCTTTTAGGATGGTAGTACTAGATTACTTTTTCTCAGAATGACTTTTTTCAGAGAAGCCTTCTATGCTCTTTCGGGGAATTTGAGTTTAAAGTTCAGTCCTTGAGAGTTGCATGCTATCGTCTATTGGATTTGAGCAGCAAAGGAGCACTCTCTCAAGTTAAAGGTTCTAGAGAATGACTGGTTATATTTTGTTATGATGTTCTTCTGACAGATCTAGGATTTATCATGTTAACTTCTTCCAGAGTTGTATAGACAGGAAAAGAAACCTACTTTTGAATTACTAAGTGTTGTAGAGCTACTGCCAGTATCTATTGTTTATCAGCAACTTAGTCCATGACATAATTTTTTATTGTTCAAACTCCAATGATTCCAATCAATTTTTTTATTGTTCAAACTCCAATGATTCCAATCAATTTACACACAGACATCAGTTCCAACACTAGGCACCCTGTACCTTCAGACACAATGGGGCTTCATAACATCTACCATGGTTTTCCTTCACAAGATAGGGTTCACCTTCTTTGTAAAGCTCCTGAGTTCCAATGCAGAAACATGCCACAAGAAATATCAAGTGGCAAAGCGTGTTTAAGAGATTCACCGTTGTTCTAACCTGAACACATATCTATAACGCGATCATAGTTGGCATGCTTCATGTCAATCTCTAATTAAGATAAACTTGCATGGTGGTGTCTTATAGCAGGTGGCTAATTTTTTTTATGGGTAGTAATGCATTATGTAGTAGTCTAATTTTAATATTCATCAAATACTTTGGTTGTGTGTTTTTAATTGACTTGATGCACCACGGTCTATTATTCTAAGTTGTGATATAGCAATTTGGAAATCAATGTTAAAAGTAATTTGCATCAAGTAGCAGCATTGGAGGCCTTGTACTGGCTTCTTAATCCATGAAAAAAGGTTTATGCTCGATAATTAATGTTTGAAGTCAGAATATATATATACAACTGCCGTTTAAGGCTCAAAAAATAAACAGTCTTAGGACTGCCCTACAGCTGTCTCTGTTTCTATCCTATTACTACTTATTACAGTCTTACTAGGCTCCTTAAATGAAGCCTTCGTAAACAGAAATTTTTCCATCCTTCTTTCGGCCGAAAGGCTACATCAGATATAACAAAAAAACACAAAGAGATAAACTGAAAACAAGAACTTTATAAACCCCTGCATTAGTAAAAGATCTTTGAGAAGCTGAAACTTGAGTCCCTCTTCTGAACACTTTCTCAGAAACGCACCCCTCCTGCAGTAAAAGATCTTCTTTAGACAACTGATCAGCAATTGTTTAGGCCTTGTACTGGCTTGGTATGGAGCCCTGTTTAGTTTAACTTTGTTGCATGGTAGACTGGATTTGACTTATGAGAATGGCTTTTTGCAATACTGAGTGTTCGTTAACCCCCTTCAAATGCCCCTGGAAGTAAGGCCCATGATATAAATATGACAGCAGTAAGCACATGGTCCCCTTCTTTTGAAATGGCAGACTGAGATTACTTTTCCTCAGAAAAGAGGCCTTTTATGCTCTTTCAGGGGCATTTGAGTCTTCATGTTCAGCCCTTGCGAATTGTGGCATTTTCTATTGGATTTGATTAACAAAGGAGCACTCTCTCAAGGTAAGGGCTCTAGAGATTCGAGAATGACTGGTTATCTTTTGTTATGATGTTCTTCTGAAAAATCTAGGACATACCATGGGAAATTCTTCCAGAAGTGTATAGACAGGAGAAAACCTGACCTTTAAATCATGAAGTCTCATGGGGTTGCTGCCAATGTCTAATGTTTATCCGATACTTGGGCAATGTGCACTGTTTTTCTCATATGGTTAGCAACTTATATGACATCATTTCTAATGGTTCAAACTAAATTGCTTCAGATCACTTTACACACAGACATCAGTTCCAACTATGGGTACACTGTACCTTGAAACAGAATAGGGTTTTAACTTTTAATAACACCTACCATAGTTTTCCATTCACAAGATAGTGTCCACCTTTCATGTAATGGTCACGAGTCTTAATACAGAAACATGTTTTAAGAAATATCTTGTGGTAAAGCTTGTTTTAGAGATTCATAATTTTTCTAGCCTGTATGCACACTTATAATACAAGCATAGTCGACTTGCTTAATGTCAATCTACACTTAAGATACACTTCCATGCTAAGTTACCAGGGTACGAGTACTGGGTAACACGTGCAGGTATGTGGACATCACTTTTGAAATAGGGGACGGGGGTATGTCAAGGGTGCATATGTCAAATTTTATCTATACAATAATATATGGAAAAAATGAGAACTTAAATTAATGTAAATCAACAATGATTCAAATTCGTTTTAAAGTTCAAATCATTCCAATGACTATCATTCATCAATGGGCATTTCATGATTGAACATTGACATTCCTTCTCTTTCCAGGTATGGTGTGGAAATGACAAGCAAAAAAATGTGAAACTTGAAACTAGATGAAATTGAAATGCAGGGACTCGGGGCGGCGAGAAGAATACTTGACGGTGAGCCACTGGCCTGGACACCAATTCCTACAATTAAAACAGTGAAGAATTCCCTACCTCTATTCTTCTTAGTTGGTCTCTTAAAGCTTACACAACCAAACTGAAAATGCAAAAGTGAGAATGAAACTAGGGTTTAATGGTGTAAAAGGGTCAGGGCTTGATTGTTATGGGGTTTCCTGCTGGGCCCACCCTAAACATAACCTTATTGGGGCGTTTTAATGATTAAAAGATTTTCATGCTAAAAGCAATTTTGATGTACACAAATTCAAGGTATACCTTTGAATTACGCCAAGGGTATGGCAGGGTAAGCAAATGTGTTGAAGGGTACGGTTGGTAGAGTACATTTCCAGTATGTAGGTATGGCTATAGGTACTGGTACGAAGAATCTGACCCCTGGGTACATGTACCCATGCTACTTAGCTTCCATGCTGGTGATTTATAACTGGTTGCAAATTTTTTTATGGTTAGTAATGCATTATGATTATAGGTCAGAAAACAGATTTATTATGTAACAAATACATTGTTGGTATGCTTTTGATTAATGGGTAGCAATGCATCATGATTATAGGTCAGTAAACCAGATTTATTATGTAACCTACTTTCTTGGTATGCTTTTGATTGACTCGATGCATCAGGGTCTATAATTCTAAGTTGTGATTTGGCAATTTGCACATCAGTTAAGGTATCTCAACACCATTGTCAATGGATTTGACACGAAGCCATGGAAAATATATATAATTAAAATTTTGGACATTAGTTTTCCATACTTTCCAAGGAAAACCTTGCAATTCTAATTTCTCAGTTGTGATTTGGCAATTTGCACATCAGTTAAGGTATCTCAACACCATTGTCAATGGATTTGACACGAAGCCATGGAAAATATATATAATTAAAATTTTGGACATTAGTTTTTCATACTTTCCAAGGAAAAGCTTGCAGGATTCCTCCAATTTCCTAGAATATCCAGCACAATAGCAACAAGTAACCCCAAGGGACTCAACTGGATTTGGACCTGCGGACTCCTTGTCAGTAACATGCCTTGGGCAGATGGTTCAACTGCTTGAGCTCACCCTTGGTGCTTAAATTGTGGACACTAGTTATGTAGTACTAATCACCGTAGACAAATCAAACTGGGTTTGCATGTTATGTTAAAGAACATGAAGGATATTCAATGTGTGTGGACTATGCAGATGGTTTCCTGATGTCAGCCTGATCAGAAAAATTCTATCTTCCCTTGGCAGCTTAATTGGAAATACTAGTTACTATATTATGCCCGTGTGCAAATGGAAGGAAAAAAGCATCGGAAAATTGTTTTAGTAATTAGTATTAAAGTGTTCAGTGTTCATCAATTACTAAATCAGTAACCTGTGAAGTGACCCTCTTTTCATTGAAGTTTCATATCTATCATCTATAGTTATTAGATTTCATATATGGTGCCCCTGCATATTGTTATAAACATAAATTCAATGCTTACCTCTAACATCAGAAAATATTTCTCATGTTTCTTGAATCTTTGTCAAATTGGTTTTCAGTTTTGACATGCTTCTCTAGTGACATTTTGGTAAAGGTGGATGATACTTCAAGCATGATTCTGACAATTTTATTTTGTACTCCATCAGAATGAGGGACTGAAAGAACCAAATTCACAGTGGGCCAATTGTCTCTGCTAGAAATGTGGAGAATACTCCTTCAAAATCAGTGAAAAGATATAATAAAACCAATAAAAAGCAAGGTGAAGCTAAGGTTTCTGAATTCTCGGGGGAATCTAATGCAGATGGGCAGTGGGAGACCTTGAAAGATGGAAGCAGTCAGCCAGCCAAAAAATCTTCCAAGAGAAAGAAGGGAACTAAGGATCAGTCCAATAATGGTTCAGCCTGCAAAAGGAAAATCCTGCATGAAGAAAAGGTGGATGGTACTGAGACACAAGATGAAGAAAATATTCCTAACTCTCATGCTAAGGTTGTGAAAAGAGCCCTGCTTAAGGGTCTCGGTTCCCCTACTGAATCTGTGAAGACAATTACATTCTCTATTCCTTATCTGGAAATTGTAATCTCTATTCCTTATGAGGAGCATACAAATGAGTTGAAATGCATAATCTCTGGTCAATATAAGTAAGAGTTGCTTGTGACATTTAGGAAATATAACTGAGACTTGACTAGTAATCCTTTTTTTCGTATTAACAGCTTTAGCAAGTTGTCTGTGCCAAAGTTGCAGAGACGGACTACGAACTAATCTATGTTTATGGAATATAACAGTTTTGGATTGAGCGGCTCATTGGCCTTGGCACCTTTTATATATGTTTTGTGTATAATGCATTATGTGTTTGCTGCTATAAATGGTCACTTTTGATGCTTGAGATCCAAAACAGAATGATTATAATGATTACTAAACATATAAATTCGATTTTCTGTGGTATAGAAACAAAGCACAGAAAACCCAAGTTGGGAATGTAGAGTATTTTTGTTTGCATAAGCTAAGTCAGTGTTATCCCATTGGAGGTGTTTCTTGTGAAGAATTCCATCAAATCGTGCTCATCTGTTCAATTGTTTTAGAACCATTCTCATTAATTTGTGAATTTGATATGCTTGTTGAGGAATTATCCAGAGTGCTATGTTATATGCCCACATGTATTTTTATAATCAGTTCTGTTGCTGTAGGTTGGTGCTATAAATTATATATTCAGATTTATGTTTGTCATTTATATTTAAAGTTTACTTCCATGGTCTCAGGGAAATACTTATAGTAATGTTTATTTACTGTTCTATGGTTATAGGCTTATCGTTTGAGTTATGCCTGAGTACTTCCCTATGCCTTGTTTTCACTCTAACAATGTCACCTTTAATCCATTCATCTCTCTATCCATGTCTATGCCTTTGTTGTTAATATTAAAAACCTGGTCCCACAGTTATCTCGCATCTGTTGTTTACGTCCCACAAACTAATATTTAAGTTGCTTGGGGTCTCATTGCAGTGAATGTTACAGTAGATTTAAGATATCTACTCTATGGTTCATGTTTAAATACAATTTTTCGACTTAGGTGGCGATTCAAGATTATGCATAATTGGGTGAAAGTTACTCAGAGATATCTTCAACAGAAAAATAATTTATGTCTTAAAGCCTAATTGTCAATTCCATCTTAACCAATCGGCTTAACTGCTCTTAGTGAGATGCCCAAATTTCTTCTGTTCTTGCTTATTTTCAATTTTGATTATCTTTTATTTTACATCTGCATTTCGCATTTCGCTGTATTTAAATGTATGTTATTTATTTCACATTAATATCTGGTGTTATAAGCTTGGAATACCCATCAAAATATAACATTGAAATTATTTTGTATATCGAGCATACCTTTTTAATGTTTATGTAAAGTTGGTTTGTCCATATTACAGTGTCCTGAATTGTTCATAGGGCACAAACATTTCAGTTGAATGGTAAAGGTCACTGGAAGGACTTAATATCTGCTTGACTCTTGTAGTCAAACAAGGTTTTTTACAGTGATCTATGGCTTATGTGATATGTCAAGCTTGCCTTCTACAATGTTTAGTTGAATGTTTTGCGAGGGACAATACTTGTTAAGGTTTTGTAAATGGGATAGCAAGCTAAGTGAGATTGACTATGGAGGAAATGGTTAAATGTGCTTGATCCATTGGAGTCCTAGGATGGGTGACCTCCCAGGAAGCCCTGGTTACTGGGTGCAAACTCTAGAGGTGATGATTGATGCTATGCAATTCATTTCACTAGTTCCATCCCATTTCTTTACCCTTCTGAGAAATTAAGAATCACCTGATGCAATAAGTGATAAGTTGATTATTCAATACCATGAAAAACTAGGCATTCTGTAATGGTCATGAGATACAAGTCATGTATAATGACTTACTCTATGCAGATAATCCCAAAAATGGTATTTCATATGTTGGACTGCAAAAGCCTCACAAATTGTTTGATTAATTTTTTGGTTAAATTCAACTAGAAGGAACATATGAAATAATTAATTTAAAAATTAATAAATGCTTCATACAAAAACCATTTGCGCCTGCCATCTTTGAACACAATAGCTTTCACAATATTTCCTACCAACAAGGACATTTTGAGAAAACCATCTGCGCCTACCATCTTTGAACACAATAGCTTTCATAATATTTCCTACCAACAAGGACATTTTGGGTCACTGCTGAAGGTAGAGCATGATGTCCTTGTTATCCTCGCCTTCTTAATTGGTTTGAAATCCTCGTTAAATGATTTAGGTGAGTTCATAGTTTCAAATCAAGGTCTGGCTCTTTGCGTAAAGAAAACTATTGGAAGGTTTAAGGGAACTGGATGATTGGTGATACGTGTATCCAGGACTATATTGAAGGAAGTGTAGGACTTATTACTACAATCCCAATAAAAAATACTTCAATTTAAAAAGAGAGTATAAAAATTAATATGGTGGCAAATGCTTTAGTCTACTAGGGGTTTCAATTGGAACCAAATCAATTATATGTGGAGTAGTTTTATTAAACAACCAAAGAGGATGATTTCGTGAGTTTCCAGGAACACATGGACATACAAGATCATTCCTACTATAGTCATGTTATCTACTTTGTCCATCAATTTTAATTAATGAAGGGAAGATGCTACTGTTGTCATTAACAAAGGATTGGTACTATGATGAGGTGACCTACCTCCTTTTGCTTTATGTCGATCTTTGGCAATGTAGGTTTATTGGGATTATGGATGTAACTGTTAAGGAGGAATCATGTTAGCTAGTAGTGCAAGAAGAGGTGAACATTGTTGGGAGGGGTTGTTAAGCCGAAGGTGTAGATGAAGGATCCAAGAAACTACTAGAGTGATGGAGTTAGTAGTTCAAAACTATAAACTACAACAATAGGTCGAATAGATCAATAGAATGAAGGTGAGATTGGAGGAAAGGGGATCAAGGGAAGTAGCAATGGGGCATGGTGTCACGGCAATCAAGATGAGACAAAGGGTAATATAATGGTTTTTCATCTAGTTGGTTCAATGGAGACTTAAGACACAAGCAACAAAGGACCGAGGTTCGATCTGGTTGCAAGGATTGGCAGGTGGTGCAATCGATTATGGGTGGCATCTGATAATATGTCTCCCTACCTCTACTAAGAAACCCTAAGATATAATTGTTGAAGAGAGATTAGCAAGCAATGCAACCTTCTTAAACTCTACAAGGAAAGTGTTAACACTAGGCTTCGTCTCCATTATATACCTCAATTAAGGGAATAGAATATGGCCCAATAACAACTAGCCCAGGCTATCAAAACACATTGTTAGATCCACTTGACGTTCATTGCCATTATCTTGGGCAGCTGAAATAAACATTGTCTTGGCCAACTAATTTGCGGTTAGCTTACTCTAGTAGTGAACAGTTTTCATGAGTTTTCATTGCAATATGATCTTGGGAAATTTGGAATCAGGATATGATATTGAGGGATGATGGTGCCAATGCGATAATACATAGCATCTGCAAAAATAGAATCAATGAAATGGTGCTTCTTTACCAAAATTCCTCCAAAGTGACCTAAGATTAAGCACAAATGAGTCTAATTGTTGCTCTAAGATCTTAGTATCATAACAAGGAAGAAAAAACAAATATAAAAGGACAGAGTTGGTCCACTTGCCAATTCTACAGTGTTAAGCCACCCACAAGGAATCATTCTTGTTATGGTCACCAACTGCATGGCACGAGTTACGAAGGAACGAATCCTTTTGGACTTAGCACCTAATCCAAAGGAAGTATGTTCTTTCTAGTACATGTTACTTGAAACACTTACAAAGAAAACCAAAACAAATCAAGTTCTTGACCATGGGGAAGGAGACAACTTATTCTGAGAAAGTAAAATGCACCATTATAATGTGAAAGAGGCAGGAAGGATACAACTTGTTCTGAGAGAGTAAAATTCAAGAACATAATGTGAAAAAGGGACTCTATTTATGGGTATAAATATAAATATTAGATTTCCTTAAAGAAAATTCCACCCTACCCATCCATTCCAAGTCAATCTATCGTCTACTATGTGGCAGTGCTCCTAGAGATAGGTTTCCCACCTATGCTACTTGCAAGTTGTTTGTAACAACTTTAGCGTTCAAGTCTACCTATGTTTATATTAATTACTATCAATCTTTGTTATGCAGTCATTATATTTTTTAGGATCGAATGTGTTGCTGGTTTAAAATAGGTCAAACAGTGGGTTTAACTTCTAGTAAAAACAACAAACTTTGATTTTCGACATCACTTTAGTGTAAGAAATATTAAAATACTATGAAAACATGAGGGAATTGCCTCATAAATGTTTCCCAGCTGATTTTGATATATTTTTGTTAAGGAGAATTTTGTTTTCTACTGAGACTTCCAATAGGACTCCATGTTACAGGAACTAAATAAATGAAATATTTAATACTTGAGTTGATTAAAGTCTATCTACCTCTTCATTTATCTCTCCCTTGATTTTAAGTTTAGAAGCGGTACAAGTTCCAAAGCAAGCATGAATCTAGTCTTCTTTCTACCATGATAAGAAAATTCTTCCAGCTTCTTAGAAATTTTCTATCCTTCTTAACTTTAATCACTCCAAATTGCTCAAGGAAGCCCTAGTAGCAATAAGGGGTTTCACCACCTACTTATTTCTGAAGTGTAGTTGAGCCTGGATAGGTTCCACTTGTGCGCTTGAGCATTTCAGAAGGATCCTTGAAATCCAATTTCTACCGAAAGGAAGAACAAGGACAAAATCAGTAATGGTATGGATTCTTTTCATGCTTTTGTAGTAGGCTAGTTGGAAAGACATCATGCTCCATACACAAAACAAGTTTCCACAATAAAGAGATATTAATAGTGTATTCTACAAGAAGTCTGCAAAGATTATCTGAAAGTTTCATAGACCGAGCCAAATGATTATCCAAATGCACTAAACTTTTGTATTCATGTACCTCTTCCATATATATGTGATATACCTCGCCATTTCTAAATTCTGCATTTCTCCTTCCAAGATCGGCTTTGGGTTTCTTCACATCAGTCCACAGTTATTCTTCACATTATAGCACATTATTTTGTATGTGCTATAATGTGCTAATGTAACTCTTCCCTCTCTAGTACAGTACTTTCTTGCAACTCTTCCATTTATCTTTTCACTTTCCTACACATTGTCCGTCTTTGCAAGTTGTATCTGTGAGGACCCTGCAACAAATAATTAATCAAAATACACGATATAGCAGCAGAACTCAAAATCACTTTTATATTAATCGCAGGCCACTTCGAGGGGGAAACCTCCTTTGAGCAAGCTCAATACAAAATAACTTCACGGTGCCTTCCTTGACCTCAACACACACTTATATACTAAAAATAGGCACCAATACTATGGGTCAAAACCATGGGCCAATATAAACTATGGATCAAAACCATGCGCCAATACTATGGGTCAAAACCATGGGCCAATATAAACTATGGATCAACAAATACTACAGGCGGTTTACAAAGCATATGCGCCCAACAACAATAACACAAACTATGGATCAACAATTACTATGGGACAACTTACAAAGCATATGCGTCCAACAACAATATATTAACACGGTAAAGAGAAGGATTGACATGGGTTCCTAACATCCCCTCCCCCTTAGAAAAAGTTTTATCCTCAAAGCTTTAGATGTGGAAATTGTCACTGAATCTGAAGGAGTGGTTCCCACGTAGCATCCTCGGGCTGCATTCCGTGCCATTGAATTAAGACCTCTGTGATAGAGCGAGAGCGAAGCTGACGAGTGCTATTATTGAGGACAGCCTCCGGCTCCAAAAAGATGGATCCTTCATTATCCAGTTCTGGTAAAATAGTTTGGCCTTTGATGTTGGTGCCAAGAACTTTCTTCAGACAAGAGACATGAAATACTGGATGAATGCGGGAAGAAGGCGGAAGTTCCAATTTATAAGCAACAGACCCAATCTTCTGAAGAATCCTATATGGCCCATAGAACTTTGGAGCGATCTTATGATGCCCTTTGAGTTTTAGTGAGGATTGCTTGTAAGGCTAGAGACGAAGAAAAACCATATCACCGGCTTCAAAAGTGCTCTCAGAACGGTGCTGATCAGCTTGTTGCTTCATGTGATTTCTTGCCATGTGAAGATTTTCGCGCAAAATGCAAAGAACCTCATCGCGATTTCAAAGGACCGCGTCAACTACCTGAACTGGAGAACTGTTGGGGGTGTAAGGAAGAAGAACTGGCGGTGCCTGACCATAAACTGCTTCATATGGAGTCATTTTAGAGGCAGTGTGGTAAGAGGTATTGTACCACCATTCAGCGAGAGGGAGCCATTTTGCCCACTGATGTTGTTGCTCAGAGGAGAAGCAACGAAGATAAGTTTCCGAGCATTTATTGATAATTTCAGTCTGACCATCCGTTTGTGGGTGATAACCTGAACTCATCTGCAGTTTGGTGCCAGTGTGGTGAAAGAGTGCTGTCCAAAAATGACTGGTGAAAGTCGCATCACGATCCGAGACAATGGAAGAAGGCATTCCATGAAGACGAAAGATCTGGGCCAGGAAAATTTGAGCAACGGAGGAGGCTGTATAGGGATGGCTGAGAGCACAAAAATGACTAAATTTGGAGAGGCGATCAACCACAACCAAAATCATAGTCTTCCCTCCAGATTTAGGGAGCCCTTCAATGAAATCCATAGAAATATCTGTCCATATCCGGGTAGGTATGGGCAAGGGTTCGAGCAATCTCGAAAGGGGTGTTGTTTCACCCTTATTGCGCTAGCAGGTATCACATTCAGCCACCATCTGTTGAATTGTCCTTTTCATGCCCTGCCAAAAGAAGTTGCACCGTGCCCGTTCATACGTTTTGAGAAAACCAAAGTGCCCAGCTGACGGAGAAGCATGGAGTTCATAGAAGATAGCTTGTTGAAGAGCTGTGTTCTGGGCAAATACCAGACGACCCTTGTATCTTAGTGAAGCACCATCCCAAGAGGAATGTGGGACAGCATAAGGGTTGTTGTCCAAGCGTTGGATGATTTGAGATAATGAAGAGTCATTGACATAACCATGTTGAACCGATTGCAACCAATTTGGAACAGGCATAGAAATAGCGGAAATAGAACCTTGGTCATCAAATGTGCGAGAAAGGGCATCCGCCACAATATTGTCCTTACCCTTCTTATAAGTGATCTCATAGTCATAACCCATGAGGTTACTAACCCATTTCTGTTGTGCTGGGGAGGATACACGTTGTTCTAGGAAATATTTCAAACTCTGGTGATCAGTCTTGATGCAGAAATGATTCCCTAAGAGGTAGGGTCGACACTTTTGTACTGCATGCAAAATAGCCATCATTTCCTTCTCATATGTAGAGGCAGCTAAATTCTTACCGGAAAGGGCTTTGCTGGTGAACACAATGGGGTGTTCATCTTGAAGGAGAACAGCACCAAGTCCATTGCCGCAAGCATCACTCTCAATAGTGAAGGGCCTGATGTTGGGAGGAATGCTTCCAGGAACGAGCTGAATACGATGGTCCTCTGGTCGTGAAGGTGGAAGTCCCACTGGTTCAGCAAAAACACCTGTATATCAATCCAAAATTTGTTGGAGATCCAAAGGAGTAGTGGGGGCCACTGATGGTTGCATTTGAATGGAATGGAGCTGAGCGATGACACCATGGGAACTCTTCTTAAGGAGTTTTTCCATGCGATGTGAACTGATGATGCTAAGAGACCCTGGTTGTAATCCTTTCAATGTGTGTTTGTGTCCATCAGGGGAGAACTGCATCCAAAGTTCAGCAAAATCCCATAATATGGGGCCATGTGTGCGCAGCCATTGAGCGCCCAAAACCACATCACATCCGCCTAAGGTCAAGGAAAACATGTCAGAGCAGAGGTTATAATCTCCCATAGAGATACGCACATTATGACACTTCCCTTTGCAAGGTAAGGTGCCCCCATTGGCAACCATGACTTCAAAGTTGGAGCAAGGATGGATAAAACAATCAGATTGTTTGGCGATCCGAGGGTGAATGAAATTATGAGTGCTGCCAGAATCAATGAGTATTGTAAGAGGAAGCTTCTTGAAGTAACCGCGTACCCGCATTGTTTGGGGGGCCGTGACTCCAGCTAAAGCATGGAGGGATATATCGGGCTGGTCATCCTGAGATGGAGGTTCAGTAGGCGGCTCCTGAATGTCAACCGGAGCATCCATTGTATCGGGAGCTTCTTCACCAATTTCAGAGGCAGGTGGAGAATCCACATCCAAGAGATAGAGCTTTTGTTGAACACATCGATGTCCCCGACTGAATTTCTCATCACAATTATAACAAAGCCCTTTTTCTCTACGTGCCTGCATCTGTGTTCCCGACAAATGCTTGATTGGAGGTGAGCGAGGAGCTGGCAGAATGGGAGGTCGTTGAGAACCCATATTTCGGAAGGGAACAAAAGAGGAATTGGAGCACTGTTGTGCTGCCATCTTGTCTTCTGTCAACTTAGCCAACCCAGGGCTTCCATCATTGTGTTGGGACTGAACATTTTGACCTCAGAGCGAATTACATCCTTTAGACCACTGATAAAACAACTCCGGTAGAAGTCATTAGGTAATCATTCAGTGTGATTAGCTAGTTTCTCAAATTCAGTTTGATACTCTTTCACAGTGCCAATTTGGCGAAGTTTAGAGAGAGCTCCTATGAAGTCATCAAAATCACTAGGACCAAATCGTTGCAAAAGGAGCTGACAAAAATCAGGCCATTTTGGCTCTTCATGAGCCTTGAGGTACCAACGATACCATTGAAGAGCTTCCTGTTCCAAATGAAAGGAGGCAAGTGGAACTTTGTTGACATCAAAAGTATTATGAAGACTGAAATACTATTATGCACGATAGATCCATCCAGTCAGATCAGTACCATTGAAGCGAGGAAAATCTAGCTTCGGACCACGAAAATTGCTGGAAGAAGAGAACCCATTGTTTGATGAAGACTCGGACTGTCGTGTGGTGTTCATAGCTGAATGCTCAAGATGGAGACCGAGAAATTTTTCATCCAGTTCCTGGAGTTTGGCTTGGATGGCTGCAACTGCTTCCTCCATGGTTTTTGCTCCTGTGCGGGTGACAACCATAACCAGGAGATTTTTTTTTTATATCTCCGGGAGGAGTGGGTAGAAAAACAAAAACAGAAACTGTTTCAGTAGAGGAAAATCTGGATTTGGGAAAAAATCGGAAGGGTAATTTGGGTTTGAGTAAGTTTTGGACACTGTCGAACGGATAGGGAAGCAAAAAATGGGGATTTTAGGAGCGGGGTGAAAGAATGGGAAAATTTGGTAGATATGGACAAAGAAGTAGAATGAGGAAAGGAATACGGTGGCAAAATTTGAAGGCGTTTGGGTGAAAATCGAAGGAGTTATGGCAAACCCTAAAAATAGACAAATGTGGGATTTCGGGTCTTGGGAAGTGGAATTTTGGATAGGGTATTCAGGAATGAAATATGCAGAATGGAATTGCAGAGGTGTCAGTGAAGTTTCAGGGAAAACAGAGTTGAAACCAAGGAGATATGGCTGAAAAACAGAATTTTATACCATTTTTTTTTTCCAGGAAGGGATCTGCAACGACGCGAAAGTGATCGGAAATAGTGGAATTTGCAACGGCGCGGAAGTGATCGGAAACAAATGGATCTGCAACGGTGCGGAACTGACCGGCAACAGTTCTGGACAGAGGAAATCTGCGATTGTGCAACTGAAAATAGATATGGACCCCAGGTATGTGCGGCTTCCTATCGGTTCAAGGGATTCACTCGGCCACCAATGCTGTCTGACAGCTTGCGTATTGGGGCGGTACCCCTCACTCCATGGCTCAGGTAAAACTGATAACCGCTTGGCCACAAACGACAGCTCTTAGTTTACCTCACGGGTGGGAACTAGTCAATCAGGTAGGGGTCGTTGCCCTTTTCGCTGGCAGGTCCTCTCAATGGGCCAGCTACTTCGGGGTTCTTGTGGTACTCCTCACAATGAGTTTTAGGGCTTATGCCCAAGTACTTCCCACAGTTAAGCGGATAGGGATTATTCCCAGATCAGAACCTGCAATAGAAGCGAGAAAAAAAAATTGGGCAGAAATTTCACCCAACGAGCCCAAGAAAGTGCTCTGATACCAGATGTGAGGACCCTGCAGCAAATAATTAATCAAAATACACGATATAGCAGTAGAACTCAAAATCACTTTTATATTAATCGCAGGCCACTTCAAGGGGGCAACCTCCTTTGAGCAAGCTCAATACAAAATAACTTCACGGTGCCTTCCTTGGCCTCAACACACACTTATATACTAAAAATAGGCGCCAATACTATGGGTCAAAACCATGGGCCAATATAAACTATGGATCAAAACCATGCGCCAATACTATGGGTCAAAACCATGGGCCAATATAAACTATGGATCAACAAATACTACAAGCGGCTTACAAAGCATATGCGCCCAACAACAATAACACAAACTATGGATCAACAATTACTATGGGACGACTTACAAATCATATGCGTCCAACAACAATATACTAACACGGTAAAGAGAAGGATTGACATGGGTTCCTAACAGTATCTCTAGTTCTGCATTAGTTTCCTCCATTTTACTATGTATGCTTTGTGCCACTGATATATAAGTCCATACGATGTTATGATCGACCTATAATACCATACAATTCTGTATAGCTACTACCTCTGTGTTTTAACAAAAAATTTAGCCTTGGAGGTATATTTCATGTACAACAATTTCCCATTTAACAATATCTTAATATATGAAAATTATATTAATGTACCAACAAGTTGAGAGAGTATTTCCTAACTACTTAAAGGATTAAAAAATAATTACAACTACTTTTTATTTTATGTTATTATTGTAATGATTTTTTTTCTATGGAAATGAGATGTACCTGTACCTCATGGGAAATTTTGTAGGTTCTTTCTTTTCTGGATGATACTAGGTTAAACCATTTAGTTGCATTTTTAGCAATTTAACCTTCTAGTGACATCAAGTGAAGTCTATAATATTCTCAAAGGATTTGGGATAAGGGGCACTCATTCTTCCCCTCTTCTAGATGCCTATTCTAACAACAAAGCCATGAGAAATTGTTTGTGGGAACCAGTTTAAGCTCAGCCTATAAATGTAGCCTATAATGGGCACTATGAATTCACCTAAATGAATGAAATACAATTTCAACCATGGAAACAACTGGCTAGATTCTAAGTTAAACCATTTAGTTGCAATTTTCATAAACCATCGAAATAACTGGCTAGATACTAGGTTAAACCATTTAGCTACAGTTTTCGTAATTTAACCTCCTGTTGACATCAAGTGAGGTCCATAATATTCTCAAATGGTTTGGGATAAGGGGCACTCATTCTTCCCCTCTTCTAGATGCCTATTCTAACAACAAAGCCATGAGAATTTGTTTGTGGGAACTAGTTTAAGCTCGAGCTGCAAATTTAGACTATAATGAGCACTCTGAATTCGCCTAAATGAATGAAATCACAATTTCGATAATGGAAATAACTGGCTAGATTTGGGGCGATATGAGCACTAGCTTCCAATTCACAACACCCAACTACTCAACCTAACCCACCAGTGTTATAATGATATATTTATTATTAAAGTAAATATTTTTTAATAGTAACTTCTTTTACATTTAAGATTTAAGATTATGTATCACATAACACTAATATTAGAAATGAAAGAAAAGTTGAGTTGGATATTGTAAAAATCAAAGAAAACAAGTTGACTATAATAATTAAATTTTATTTAAAAAACTATCAAAAACAATAAATAACACAGATCCATTTAACACGAATATATTAGGTGTCAAGAAGTTTGCAAGAGGGTTTTGTTTTTATTCATCTTTGTACTCAATAAATATGGAGTTAAATAATGGACTCCTAAGTGACCACTTTGATCCTAAACCCTACCCTTCAATGCTCCAACACACAACCTCTGCCTCTTTATTGAATCGTCCCTCTTTGACATGGATCCTAGGGGCAGGTTTGACCCTCTTCTCCCTTGTTTTTGGGTCATAGACTTCCAGGCCTTGGTTTCCTCCATTCGACATGTGTTCAAACCAAAACACACTTCATCTTGGTTTGTCAAGAAATCCTTTGAAATCCCTGTGGTTAAGCTTCCCTTAGTGACATATAGGCTCAAGGTTGTTAGAATTTTAATGGTTTTATGAGATTTTCCATCAATTTACACCATGAAACAATAGGATGATTGAAAGAAAGAAAAGCACAATAGCACACAAATATTTTTCCTCTCGAAAACCCTCTTTTGGGAGAAAACCCAACAAAACTTTTTCAATGTAGAATTCAACCAAGTAAAGTGAACAACCCCAACAACAAGAGTAGTAATTTCCTCTCTCCAACATACCTCTTCCCTCTCTATCTTGTGCACTTGCTTGAGTGAGATGTGTATCTAAATGAGGGGAGTGCCTCCCCTATTTATATTCACCAAGTGAGTGACCTTTTTACTTAACTAGGACGACATATTGCTCTAAACAGGGTTGACTTACCTAGGGAGTCTTAAAATAACATTTATATAATATTCTTGTGGGTGCTATTGAGCCGAATTAGAATGGAGGTTTTACCTCAAGAATTTTACATGACCAATCAAATCAAGGACATCTCCGGAAGGAGGAATAATAATAATATAATAAAAATAAAATAAGAATATCTTATGAATTTACATTTCTTTAGCACTCCCTCTTAACAACGAAGGTATTCTTCAACATGAACAACAACAACTATACAACTAACTGGTGAATCTATATATCATAGGAAGTGTTGGAACAAAAACAACATCATCTATCTGGAACATCAACATTAGCATCAACATGGAACATCATCATCATCATCATCAGGCACATCATCATCATCATACATCTAGAACAACTCTATAGTGGGCACTTTGGTATATCAAACATACCTTATCTAACTTACTAATCCTTTCGGACCAACATGCCTAGTCAAACATACCAATCTACTTGGGGACCAAACATGCCTTGTCTGACATGCTAATCCTTTCAAACCAAAGAATCCTAGTCAGACATACCAATCCCCCTAAGATCAAACATGCCTTGTCAGGCTGATATACCAATCCTAGACTGCGCTGCTACACTACGACTCAAGGAAACCACATCATCAACATCATCATTGCTCCCTCTTATGAGGGAGGTATTTTCGGACTATACCAAGCTTGTCTCTAAAGTAATCAAACTTTATTCAAGATAGAGGCTTATCCAACACATCAACAACTTGTTCTTCTGTAGGAACATACTGGAGCTTTACAACTACTTTCTGCACCATATCCTAGATGTAGTGATACTTGATCTCTCTTTTCTTTGATTTGTCATGAAACATTGGGTTTTTTGTCAGCTTAATATAACTTTGGTTATCACAATAGATGCTAGTCACATATATCTTGGTATCAAACAATCCTATCAACAACTTTCGAAGCCAGACTTATTTGCTACAAGATGAACATGCTGCAATATCTTCAGCCTCTGTCATACTGAGAGAAACACTAGTATGCTTTATGTTGATCCACAAGATCACACCTAATCCCAAACTGAAGCAACATCCTGAAGTTCCCTTCCTACATTTAGCACTACCATCCCAATTGGAGTCAACATATCCATGCAAGCAAATCCTCTAATATCTCGCATATTTTGGCCATACTCAATCGTACCCTTCAGGTATTTCAACATGTGCTTATCCACAATCATATGAACACGTCTCTGCTCCACCATATACTGGCTCAAAATTATTCAATGTAAAGAAAATATGCTTCCTCTTTTTCATCAAGTAGAATCACACAACAACCTTAAGTTTGATACCATCAATGTAGCTATAGCCTTGCAATCCAACATCTCAAACCTCTTTATAGTCTTAATTGGATATTTTCCTTGGTTAATCAAATTCTCTTCTGGATTCTGCCACACCTCTAATCCCAAGAATCTTCATTCTCGAACTCTAATATCTATTGTAGTCACTCCCTCTGAAGTAGAGCACCATCCTCCCTCTGCATCTTGTACTCTATGCATCGAGACATTCTGCATTGGAGTGACTTCCTAGCCTCCTCTACCACTAATCTTATGTGTATCCATCTATGTTATCTCTCAAGGTCATTGGATACCAAGATAGTTCCTCTTGCACCCATCTATGAGCTTCTTGTTCTTTGTAGGATTCCATATTCAACCTTGTAGCAAAGTTGAGATATCCATCACTCTAGGTCATCCTCAAGCTCCTCGTGTAACTGTATGTGCTATCCCATGGGTTCCTTTTGAGCCTGTACAAATCCTTGTGTGCACATGTGGTTCTCTATAGAGAGTCACGAATCTTAGAGGTTGCTCAATATGTACTTCTACTTCATTGAAGAAGTGTGTCTAGTCAATGAAGAAACCATGTCAGAATAATCGACTTCCTCTTTCTGAGAGAAACCATGAACCTTGCTTTGTATCTCTTGGTGTTTCCATCTATTTCATGCTTTATCTTGTAGATCCACATGGAAGACACTATAGACTTCCCTTCAGGTCTCAAAACCAAATCCTAGACATCATTCTTCACGATCGACTGGTAGTCTTTGATCACAGCATCCTTCCACTCTTTCTTCTTGGATGCTTGTTCATAGCTGGAAGGATTTGCATCAATGATGCCACACAATAATGCCACATAACTAGAGCATGTTTGAGGCCTCTTTCTTTCTCTGGAAGTCTCATTTGGAGCACCATGCTTCTCTACATCTTAGATTATCTCTCATTCTCAATCTTTTCTTCTCTTGTGGATGTCCACCTCTTGGGGTGGATCTACAAGTCTCTATGGCTCGGTCATATCATGTTCATTGGTCACACAATCATGCAACTACCTTAACCATTTCTTCAACACAACGTTTATCGATACTTTATATGCACGTGGTAACTTTCTATATGCCTTTGATCTCTACCATAAGATAATTAAGAGTGTGCAATGCTCCCAACATGTCAACAAAGAGGTTTCATTCTAGATAAGTAGCAATGGAATGTTGTACAACTCCATAGGCCACTTACCCACCACATGCATATTAGTAGTATATCATTCATAATGCAAACACTCTAACATGCATAACACATTTCATAAATATGTACATAATATCATTTAAGCAACTAGATATATAGGAAATGACAATACAAATACTTATATGTGTTTGTTTGGTAGACTCCCTCTTGATCTTTATCTCCTTCCAGGAATTACAGGAGTCTTTGATAGTGTACTCTAATCCACCATCATATTCTAAGGACTTGTTCCTATCTTACTCATGTTCGACAATGCTGAGCAATTCTTCTACACCATAGATCACATGGAACTATGTACTGATGCCGAGTCTGTGTGTCTCTTCTTCTTCATTCATACCCACGTCCCTTCTTATCCAATGTTGGATAAGAGGTTCTTCCATGGAGAATGATCTTCATCTTCATGGTATTTCTCCTCCTTGGCATGATATGTTTGGGATTGAATCTGAATGTCCCTTTGATATGTAGAATCCTCCTTCTATAACATATAGAACTTCCTTCATCTTCATGGAATTTCTGGAATCCAACTTATAAGAAGATTATCATATTCCCTCGATGGGATATTGGTAATCGTCTCCAAGATTTACTTTGTGTGGAGAGTATTAAGTTTTATATGCTTCTATAACTTAAGTACTAACTTGATAATCATTTAATACATTTTCACAATAACAACATAAAGAGGATCACTTAAAGAAACACAATCACAAGGTACACAACAATTTACCCTGGGAAACCCAGAAGGGAAAAACCCAACGAAACTTCCTCAAAATAGATTACCAGAATGCAATGACCAAAGAACAAGGTCTCATAAGAGAGAGAGACCAAAACCCAAGCATAAGATCCAAAACAGTAAAGAAACTTGTCCTCCTCTTTCTATGTCCTTCCTTCTTTCTCTCTCTTGCGCAATACATGAGTGAGTGAGTGTGTATAAATGAGGAAGGGAGCCTCCCTATTTATGTTGGTTTCCCAATTGACATTTTACCCTAACTGGGCCGACCTATCCAACTGATAGGGTCAACCTACCTAGGTAAACTCAAAATAGTAATTATATTATTATTTTCTGGGTACTATTGACCCGAATTACAATGGAGGGTTTACCTCATGACCATTTACATCAGTGACATCTCCCGAAGGAGGAATAATAATAATGTAAAGAACAAGCAGAATATTGTTTGAAGCTACAGTGTTTCAACACACCCCTTTAACAAGAAGGGTATTCTACTAGCAACAACAAAAACTAGTGTTTCTCTACACAACATCATCAAAAGGAGGGATGAGGCATCATCAACATCATCTTTTGGAACATTGTCTGGTACATCTATAGATCATTGAAAATTTTGAACAACATCATCATCTACAACACAGAGTTGGAGTATCATCATCTGCAACATGGAACTGGGGTATCATCACTTGCAACATGGAACTGGAACATCATCGTATGCAACATGGAGTTGGAAAATCATCATCTACAACATGGAACTAGATAATCACCTATGGCATGGAGCTGGAGCATCATCATATGCTACATGGAGCTAGAGCATCATCATATGTAGCATGGAACTGGATCATCACCTGCAGCATAGAGCTCCATCATCATCATCATCTGCATCAGCATAGAACTATTGGAACATCATCATCATCATCTTCAGTATAGAGATGAAGTATCAACATATTCAATATAAAAACGAATACATCACTAAAAATGACAACACAAGGCTTCCTCATCAGCGTAAAGCTGGAATAACAACAAAAACGACATCACGAGGTTGGATCATCAACATAAAGATGGAATAACAACAACAACATGTGACATGTATAAAAAAATCATCATCAACAACTCAAGGCTAGATTAGCATCATCTATGACAACATAATGAGACGGGTGTATCAACAACCACCATGATTCATCCTTTTGGAATTTCGGAATCATGGAAAACACCGGTGATCCTTTCCTTTAGGAATTACGAGATCATGGGAAACACTAGAAATCCTTTTGTTTTGGAATTACAGGATCATAGACAACACATCTATGGTGCTCAAACAATCCTTCCTTTTGATATTATGGGATCAAGTCTTTACGGAGCTAACATTACTGATCAAATCTAACACATATATACACATGATGATCCTTCCTTTTAGAAATACGTGATAAAGTCCAAGATGGATGATCCTTACTTTCGAAATTGCGGGATTGTTAGAATTTATAATCCTCCCTTGTCCAAACTGGTATATTAGATTATATTTTCTTAACTTGGGAATCATTTAGTTATTATTGGGTCCACTTGGCCTAATGGGGACACATGTACCAATCATTAAAATGTGGGGAACATAGATAGAAGCTAACTACAATTGATTGCACATTCATGCATCAATTTATGCACCTCCTAGAACAATCCCTACAATTTAGGTGCCACCAGGAGTGTCAGCACCAACCTCCTTCAGTTGTTGGGAGTTTGTGACTAGTCAATATTAGTTATGCTTCAGTTACATTCAGCTAGATGTCCTTCAGTTCAGTTAGTGCCAGAATTGTATGATTGCATGTGGAAATGCACCTATTCTCACCTACTTCTCACCTACCACCTCAGTTAGACTAGTTTAAATTATTATAACTAATTGAGAGACTGAGTTAGACAACTGGAGCTTAGCTAGTCAGCTCTGATAGAGATTTAGACACTTATAGTTAGTCATGCAGTCAAGTTGAGTTGGTGATTCGAATCCTATCCACATGATTCAAATCTCCTTTATGTAACATTGTTGTATACTGCTGGGATTAATGAAGTTTATACAATAATTATACTGAGCAATACTTTCCTGTTTCCTATGAGATTTGTTTATTTCAATAGGTACTATTCATTCCTTTTACACTACATAATAATTAAATATAATGGCACTCATTTCCTGAAGATCAATGGCACATTAATTCTAATATGGTATCAAATCCTCCTTAGGAAAGCTTCAAGTCTGTATACTCTCCATTGTACACCAAAAGAAGATGGGTTTCCACAGAAGTCCCGAAAAGAGTGCCTTGCTTCCTCTGAATTCATTTAGAGTGGTAGTGTTGGCATGAAAGACCCTAAAAAAGAGTACATGTCGAGAGGGAAGGCTTGATTTTGACATAGTGTGAATCGGTTTTGTTTTTGCAGTGTTTTCTTATAGGTTCTACGTAGCTTGATTGAATAAATTGACTGATCAGAAGGAGAATTGATGGAGAATCAATCTTTCTTACCCCGGATCCTAACACCCTTCAACTATGTTGATTGGAGGGAAGATATGTAGGTATCCTTGTGCAAGATTTGTCCTGTACAGGATGAAAATGGGTCAAGAGACTGAAACTCATCATCCTGCTGAGAAGAACAAGTTGTTGAACTGGTTGGATGAAGCCTTCGGTTTCCTTTGTGCTCATATCTCTAGAGACCTCCTCTTTCATCTTGAAGAATTGAAGACTCCCAAAGAATCTTGGGAGAATCTCGAATTCTTGTTTGGAAAGAAAGATGATATTCGGGGACACATTCTACAAAATGAGCTAATATCATTGTAGCCCAACATTTTCAAGACCATACAACAATTTTTTACCAGATTCAAGTCTCTTGGACTACAATGTAAGAAGTTTGGAATAGAGAGAAAGGATGAGAAACTTGTGCTCTCCGTACTCTACAAACTTGGTTCTGAGTATTATGTATTTGTCTCTACCTTCCATTCTGGAAGAGCTTCCATTCCCAATTGGAAGATGCCTACACTTGATGGCTTTCTTGATTCCTTAATACATGAGCAAGAAAAGTTGGTCCAGAGAGGAGTCCTCCAAACTTCCAAAAACCAAGCTCTATTGATGATAGACTCTACCAATGCGCAAGATAAATGGAGGCATAAGGGGAAGGAGCCTAAAGCATTTGATTCGAAGCCTAAAGAGATTCAGAAGCCTTCTGAAGGAGCTTTGGGATCCAAGAAGAAGAAAAAGTTTGAAAAGACAAAGTGTTCCTATTGTATGAGGGGTTTTCATCCTGAGAAATCTTGTGTGAAGAAGCAGATTGACCAGCTGTCTGCCCTCCTCAAATAGAACAACATTTCTCTTCCACACGGAGCAAATAATTCTGATGGTGGACCACAAACAAAATATCATGAGAGTTTCCAAGCCTTAAAGGCTGGCCTTACTCAGTCGACATTCTACTTGATTGATTCTGGAGAATCCAACCACATGGTTTCCTCAAATGAGTCTTTGTTTACTCTCACACTATCAAAAGGGCCTAACATTCACATGGGAGATGACTCCCAAATTCCAGCAGCAGGAAGAGGTCCAGTTAAAATCCAGCATGGTGAGTTCAAAAATGTTCTCTATGTGCCCTCCCTTGCAGCTAATTTGTTGTATGTTTATCAGATGACCCATACAGGCTCTCCCAAGAGAGTTACATTCAACTCAGACTCATTTGAGATCACATAAAAATCTACTGGAAGGATCATGATGAAAGGTATTTCTAATCATGCCACTAAGGCTTATGAGTTCTCACATTTTTTGCTTGTCTCACCTCCTACAACTTTATTGACTCATGCTAAAAACACCAGTAAGATATGGCATGAGAGATTTGGGCATCTCAATTTCAAATATATCCATCAACTCCATAATGATAAAATGGTTGAAGGTTTTCCTCTCATCCAAACTTCCGATGGAGTATGTTCTGGTTGCTTGGTAGGTAAGCATCTATAGAAGAGGTCTGAAGTTGGGAAGGAACATAGAGCTGCCTCTATACTTGATTTGATACATAGTGATGTGGCAATACCAATTCCCACAACATCCAATAGTGGTTGCAGGTATTTCCTCACATTTATTGATGATTGTTCTAGGTTCTGCTAGATATACTTTATGAAATAGAAATCAGAAGTTTTTGATATTTTTAAAGTTTTTAAAGCTATGGTTGATAATAGTTTAAGGAAAAATATCAAGTCCATAAGATCAAATAAAGGAAGAGAGTACATTAAAAGATATTTATAACATTATTTTGAATCAGAGGGGATTCGAATGGAACACTCAATTCCATACACACCACAACATAATGGTGTGGCTGAGAGGAAAAACAGATCACTGAAGGAGATGGCAGCATGTCTTGTCCATGCCAAGAATCTTCCTCCTCTTGGGAAGAAGCTATAAACTGTGCTTCATACTTAAAGAATAGAGTGCCTCATAAATTAGTGGTTGGGGCCAATCCATTCAAAGCACTGCATGGGAATAAGCCCAATGTCTCTCACTTGAGAGTCTTTGGTTCCAAAGGTTGGGCCAGAATACCCATTGATAAGAGAAAGCCCTTCCAATACCAAAGTAGTGAATGCATTCTGTTGGGATATGCAAAAGATGCAAAAGCATAAAATTTTATGGAGGTTGAAACTAGAAAATGCTTTATTGAGCGGAGTGTTCAGTTTGAAGAATATCAGTTGTGTGATCCACCACCATCCGAAGCACAAGAAGGTATAACCACTCTGTTATCACCATATAATTTTCCTATGGTTGTGGTAGGAAGTCACAGGGGTAACCATTTCAAACCAATATTTAGATTGTATTCTAGCCAATACAGATAGAGAGGGATCTCTCTTTGTCACGAAAAATGAAATGCGAAAAAAAGGACTTTCAATTTCCTTGAAGCTCAATTTTTTTACCTTTCTGCTTCCTCCATTTTCTTTCAGCACTGTCGATCTTTAGCAGAAGCACTCTGAGTTGTTGATCTGGAATATCATGGAACAAGAAACTTCAACATTTCATGATCAAATTCCTAAGTTTTCTACCTTTCCTCTTCCGTTGTTTGCGCCTTTCCACACCGTTGATTTGTGCAGGATCTCTATGAACTGTAGATATTACGGATCCTGGAAAGCGGGACTTCAAATTTTCACAGCAAAAACATTTGGTATTTCCACTTTCTGATCTTCACCCTTCTGCTCCTTTTTGAGCCGTTGATCTTGGGGGAAAACGCTCTGGACCGTTGATCTCACGGATAGTGGAAAGCGGAAGTTCCACCTTTCATGAGAAAATTTGTGCTTCTGCTTTTCGCCCTTTGACTTGCGGAATCCTCCTGGACCATTGATCTTATTCGGAGATTTTTTGAACCGTCGGATCCTAGATCATGGAAGGCGAAAATCGAGATTTGAACCTTTTATGACCGAAACTTTTTCTTTTCCGCTTCCGACTTCTACCTCTCGCATTTCCCTGGGCCGTTGATCTTCTTTGTGGGTTGGATATCCACCATCTATTATTTCCAATTCTTATCCTTGATCGGATTTTTTATATCAAGCTCATTTTCGAGGTCGCACATAAGGATTTTGTTTCCAATTTGACCTTTAGGCTTAAGAATAAGCCTCCCAAGAAACTTCAAAACCCTTTATGCATGCCTTTAGGTCATAAGACATGATATTTTTTTGACCCTGCCCCTCATTTTTCACTGGTATAGACCTTTGAAAGGGAATTAGTGCATTTTCCTTGTGTAGAAAGCTTCAAAATTTAGCACAGGTGCTAACAGTGGCTCCAACTTGGGGATGCTATCCTCCCTGCAAGGTAGCAAAGAACTACATAGACCAAGTTCCTTCAACTTCAAATTCTCCTGAAAAAAGAAAACTAAATTACAGCCCCTGTTGGAGACCTTACTTTCTTCACCTCGGTCTTTAAGTCTAACATGGGGGGCTATCCACACATGCAATGTTAAAATAAAATGGTATGTACAATGACCTGGGAATTGAACTTACTTTACATGAAATATTACTTGAGGAGCCTCCCATTTATAGGAGCTCCAGATACTAGACTGCCCTCCATCTCATCCAAAACATAGGCATTCTCTCCTCTAAAGGATGCAATTTTATATGGGCCCTTCCATAGGTGATCAAACTTACCATGCTTCCCTTTGTCCTCATGTGTTGCATCCCACAGTAAAACTACATCTCCCAACTAGAAATCCTCAGGCTCCGTCCTTCTATCAAAGTTTTCTTTCATTTTCTCCTGAAACTTCTAAGTTCTATCGAATAACTACTCCCTCTGTTGTTGTAGTTCAATCAACTGGTACATCTTCCTCTGGGTTAGATGTGTCTATGTTTCCTTTTCCTATAGAAATTTCATTACTGGAAAGCTCAGGGAACTAGAAAAAATCACCTGAGATCCATAAACCAACTGGAAAGGTGAGATTCCAATGGAATTCTTCACACTGATTATGTCAACCCACAAAGCATGAGTCAATTTCGTGTGTCAGGCCTTTTTGTTATCCTGCAGTAGCTTCTTGATGATTCTCATGAGGCTCTTATTTGAAGATTCTACTAGCCCATTTCCCTAAGGATAGCAGGCTATGGAATTTCCCAACTGTATGTGATATTTGGAGAAATATTCCACCATATTCTTAGACTTGAATGCAGGATCATTGTTAGTGATTATCTTCCTGGGAACCCCAAATCTTGATAGGATATGCTCCTCCAGAAAATGCATGATCACTGTCTCTGTAGCTTGTCTTGTGGGGATGGCCTCTATCCATTTCATGAAGTAGTTAGTGGTAGTGACGATCCACATGTGTTGTCCTGAGGAAGTTGGATTTATTTCTCCAATGAAATACAGTCCCCATTGCTGGAAAGGGGCTTCAACCTGGATGGGTTTCAAAGGAAATGGCAATATCCTCCTTCTCCCCTCAAAGATCCAACATTTGTTCAAGACATCAACTTTCTTATGAGTATCAGAGAAGATGGTGGGCCAAAAAAATCATGCCCTCATGATTTCATTTACACTAGCCTTCCAATAGTGATGGCCTCCACATTCCACTGCATGGAATTCCTCAATGAGCCCTTTTTCCTCCTGCTCATCCACACAGTTCAACAACACCCCTCCTAGCTACTTCCAATACAATTTACCCTATAAGATTCAAAACCTAGATTCCTTCTGCTTCAGGAATCTATCCTTGTCTTGTCCATACCCTGTGGGGACTGCAGATGTTGTAACACAAAAATTATGTTAGTGTACCACGGGGATGACAAAAAATGCTCACCTACTAGGGGACTTGGATGTCCCTGAGTATTTTTCTCTTTTGCTAAAAATTCAACAATCATGTACAGGATGAGAGCATTGCAGTTGGATTGGGCGATAAGCTTGGCTATTCCCTAGACTTTGATCAATTGTGTGGGATTGATTTCTCGGTCATACTCAAGCAGAAATGCTATCCACTTACCCCTTCATCCCTCCAGATCCGGTTGGTTCAGAATATCCTTCACGGCGTGGGTGGGGGCATGACCAATGATATGGGAATGTAGGATGTATACTTGAAAATACGTCAAGGCCTGCACTAGAGCATAAGCTTGCTTATCCAAGATATTATAATTTAGGGGAGCATCTCTCAGGGTCTGGATGTAAAAATCAATGGGTTGTTCATGCTCCTCATGATTCTTCTGCAGCAATACCCTTGCCACTGTGTGCTCTGAGGCAAATGAAAATATGAGGAAGTCTTTAGAAAAATAAGGGCTTGCAAGTATAAGTGATTTGGAGATAGCCTTATTTATGTCTTCAAAGGATTGTTTTTCTTTAGGATTCCACTTGATTTATTTATCCTTTCCCACCATATCAGTTATATATTTCACTATTTCGGCGAAGGCATCAATAAATCTTCTCAGAAAATTTACCTTCCCCAAAAAGTATTGAACTTCAACTTTATTTCTAGGGAGCTCTATTTTGCTGATCACCTCAACCATCTTTGGATCTATCCTGATGCCTTCCTAAGAGATTATATGCCCCAAAAAATTCCCTTATTTCATAGCAAAAAATGACTTCTTTGGATTCAGGGAGATGCCACACTTTCTACATTTTTTGAACATCCTTAGCATGTGTGCAACATGTTCTTCATCATATTTGGAAAAGACAGTGATGTTGTCCAAATAGATGACCATAATTTTATCCTTTTCATCTGCGAAGGCTATGCCCATAGCTTGCTGGAAAGTTGCTCCTGCATTCATAAGCCAAAATGGCATTTTATCATACATGAAAGTGCCCTAGGGTGTGGTTAAGGTTGTCTTCTCTTGATCCTCTAGGTGCATCATGATCTGGTTATAACCTGAGAATCCATCCAGAGTGGATATCCTCTGTGAACCCACTACTCTCTGCAATATATGGTCCATTTTGGGAAGTGGGTAATGATCCTTCAAAGAAAGTTGGTTCAAGTTCTTGAAGTCAATACATATCCTTATTTCCCCATTATTCTTCCTAATAGGGACCAGATTCACCACCCAGTGTGAGAATCTGATGGCCACAATGATTTTGGAGTCAAATAACTTCTTGATCTCCTTTTCTATCAGGGGCAACTGTTTGGGATTCATCCTTCTTAGCTTATGTTTGAAAGGAATCTTGTCCTTCTTTATTGATATGGTATGCTGGATTATGCTCATGGCGTAAGCCTTATGGTCACTATAGCTCCAAGCAAACACATCTGAGTATTCTTTCATTAGTGAGATGTATTTTTTCTTGGCTTCTGATGAGAGGGTCCTTGATATATTTATGACCTTGCGATGATCTTCAGTCCCAATATTTACATCTTCACATCTCGAGACTAGTTAAGGTTCTTTAGCCACATCATTAGGATTAAAAATCTTTTCTAACGGGACTAGACCCTTGGGGATGGAATTACCTTTCAGTTGTAGGATCTCCTTGCCATAGAGGGTGTTCACATATTCCTATTTTCCATCCACTTCCTGCAATGCTGGATCCCAAGCTTCCTTAGTTTCACCGCCATAATTAGCATATTCAACAGGAGCAACCTCCCCCTCTCAGGGCATTTCTTTGGGAGCAGCAGTATAGCTTTGCAAGGGTTCTCGAGTGGGAGTAGCCTCCTCTAGAAGCTCATTTTCTTCATCAATAATTGATCCATGAAACTCCCCAATAAGAGTGAGGAATTTCTATATTTGTTTGTTATCTTCAAAAACTTGACAGTTTTTTACATTATCAGGGACAGAAGGCCTATGCTTGACCTCAATCTCATATATTCCACCATGATACATGGGGACCTTGAAACCAGCAACATAAGTGACTAGAGAATCAACTACAGGAGATTATATTAAAATTACACTCTTGCAAACCCCCTATCAAGTCCTAGGCAGCATTCCTGTAACTTCTCATTCTAGGGTGTCTGGCCCAATATTCACTTGTCATTTGTTTAATGAACAACTCATAATATCCATGTATGCTTACCCTCTTGACCTAGAAATCCTTTAGGATATGGATGGCTAACACCATAGCCTCATACTTTGCCTCATTGTTTGTACAATCAAAATCCAATTTGTAGGGGTAGTTTAAAGTTCTCCCTCCTGGGGGTCTCACCCAAAATCTAGCTCCTGCCCCCTCTCTATATGTTTCCCCATCAAAACATACCTCCCATGCTCCATCCAACTCCTCCTGAGTGGGTACAAAGGCATCATTCTGGGAACTAAAACTGTCTGTGTCTCCTTCTGTAAAGAAAATAGTTAATCCCATCTCAGTATCCAATGCATAGATGGGGTGGTTGTTTGGCCTTTTAGCACTGGTCACCATGTATGCTAGATTTTTCTCCCTAAAGATAGGCTTCTCTGTACTCCAAAGAGAGGGATGGTGGAATAGGAAATATCCATTTGAATAGTACCTTTAATTTTGGCTTCCCAATATCTTGATAACAACATCCCAAACTTTGGAGGGATGTCAGCTACAACTACATCCATGACCAGGTTTTTGGCAGGGATTTGGGCCAAAGAGACGACTAGATATTTGATAAGTTTTAGACACTTGACTTTGCTAGAATCGAAAGAGAAAATATATTTGTAGGGTCTGGTCACTTCCAACCCCAGTTCCTCCATGATTATCCTGGGCATCAGATTGTGGGAGGCTCCTGAATCATACATGGCATTGTCTAAGATGGAATTGTGAATGTTCAGACTGATATAGAAAGGGGGAGCATCTTCATCAGTAGACTCTTCTACACAAGGTACAAAGAGAAAGATAGGGTTATCATCTTGGAGATTTAGGGAGTCTGACATTGCATACAATTCTCCTGGAGGCATTAGAGGAAATTTCAACTCAAAATGGGCCTCCTAAAATGAACTAATAAAATAATACTTAAAATAATAAAATAATATTTATTAATTTTGGAGGAAGAAAAGAAGAAAACTACTTTTTTGTTTGTATTTTTGACATATCTCCCCATGTTTTTACTCAAATTTCGATCGGGAGAGCTCGTTGGATGTGGAATTAAATTCCGCATCCAACGAGTACCCACTCGGCATACTTTTGACGGACCTCGCTACCCCAAAAAAAAGAAATACCTGAAAAAATGAAATGATGACATAAAAAGTAGTTTTTTTTATGATACCTATCCCCAAATTTATATTTAAAAAGTGTTTAAGACCTATACAGTATTTCAAATTTAAAGCAATTTCATTGGCTAACACATGATGACATGGAATTTGAATAAAAGTTAAAAGGCCCATTTTGAGTTGAAATTTCCTCTAATGCTTCAACACTGTGGCAACTTTGGAATGATATTCAAAATTGTTTAACAGTTCAGTGAGAGGGACACATATTTTTATCTTTGTAATTTCAGCTTCCAGATTGAAAGAGTTCTGCCCCTGATCTGACCCCTTTGGATTATGTTCTTTTTCCTCCTTCCCTTTGGGCTCTACCACAATCGTGGAGGTATCCATAGGGGGTGGAATCATCTTTGTGGTTTTCTTGTAGAGGCTTTGTTTGCTTCCTCCTTATTTCTTGCAACATGGGCATCTCTGTTCCTCATACCGATATGTCTTTGCACCTCCATGAAATCAAGTTGATATCCTCTCTGAAAGTCCTTTGTTTACCTACTAGGAATCTCTCCCCTTTCAAGACAAGCATTATCATGTTCTTATTTGGTCAGAAATTTGGAGGGTAAGTTGGTGTCCAATTGATGGATTGCCTCCTCAGCTTGATTCTCACTGTCCTGATCCACATAATTTTCTTGGAATGGAGGTTTGAAAGGTGTATCGGGAGGGTTTCGCTGGTCTCTTTTCCTTTTTGGGGGAATTTGTGGCCTTCTAGCATTCTATTTCATGTTTTGTTGCTCTTGATTTTTCCTGGGAGGTGTTCTACCATCCACAGAGAGTATCTCCATCATCCTTTCCATGGTTCTCAACATTGTGTCTATTCTGGCCTCTTGTGATCTAGCAGTAGAGGGTCGTTCCATTTATTTATCTTTCGTTCTCTTTCATGTTTCTCCTTCCTCTCTTCCCCATTCTCCCCCATATCTTCTCCATTCTACCTCATGTCTTCTTCACTCTCCTTCCTCTCTTATCCATTCTCCTTCATCCATTTTCTTCTTTCTTGCAGTAGTCAAGTTTACCTCCAACTCTATGGCATATTTCATCATAGATGGAAAGGATGCCGATATCCTTTCACTTAGCCACAAGGTAAACTCACTATTGAAGGCTTTAACATAGTGGAGTTGGGAAGAACCAATGGGAGGTTTGAACTGGGCAGGGATGGCATTGTACACCTTCATAAACCTGTAACACCCCGGTTTTGACCTCGTTTGCATTAAATGTATATGATGTATATATTGTAATTAATCATGGCATGGAGCTAAAGGAAAAAGCCCCACCATCGATTTAGCGTTTTATGTTTCAGCAATTTAAAATCATTGTCAATGGTATTTTGTGCTAACCGACACATTATAATTTTGGACATCATGTGAATATGCAATTTAATTAAAAACCCACAACCAGCTATGTCGATGCAACAAATAATGAGATGGGGGCATGATTTCCTAAGGATTCGGGGGGGGGGTATTCAAACCTTTGGGCCAATGGAGAAAATACAAATGTCAAAGGGAGAACCCATCAAAAACTATCAACTACCCATTTCTTGTCTTTTTCCCCAATCATTTATTTCTGCTAGAAGTGGTTGAGGTAGTTATTACATGGGAATGGGAAGAGTATGGGAAAAAATTTGAATTGGGCACAACACCCATTTTTTAAAAACACGTTTTGACTCCTACCATGCTTTCACATTTTCATGTTCTCCACCACTATTCTCTCATTGACGTGAGCTCTCTTAGGAATCTAGAGTTTCCTGTGTGTATCCATTCACGTTTTTGGCAGTAAGATCCAATGTTTTCCAAGCTGGGAAATCGTTTTTGGTAATTCCAGTGAGTGGGAGACTAGACCTATGAATTTTGGGTGTTGTTGAGTTTGTTTTGGCCATGTTAGGGCCATAAGCGACTCTCGAAATTGAATTGCTGCTAAAGGGTTGTTTTAACCCATCTTGATAATTCATTTTGTTGCCGAAACCGTTTTTCCTCAACCCAGAATTTTGTATTATGTTGTGTGGGCATATTTTTCTTTGATCTGAACTGATTTGGGAGTGGAATGGGGTTTGAATAGCTTGATAAAGCTGGT
Organism: Pseudotsuga menziesii; assembly: GCA_001517045.1. Taxonomy (NCBI): domain Eukaryota; kingdom Viridiplantae; phylum Streptophyta; class Pinopsida; order Pinales; family Pinaceae; genus Pseudotsuga; species Pseudotsuga menziesii. The sequence continues at coordinate 305,936 of LPNX010813435.1, read as the reverse complement.
GTGAGAAGGAACCTCACAGACATATATAGGGGGCTAGTTTTCTTCTTTGCACACCCTGAATAGCACTGGAAGGGAAGGCATATCCTAAGGGACTATGTAGCAGAGAAGGGGATGCTTCCTTGTGTTGGGAATGTAGATATTTTAGAATACATGCTAGATCTAGTGTAGGTGTCCATAGCTCTGGGGTTGAGCTCACCAACTTAGTAGTCAACCTTTCCAACTCCTTTGCATCCTGATAAACCCAACTGTGTTGGCTTGGTTGAGTTTTTGTTGTATCCTTGGCTATGTGTGAGTCTGCTAGTGTTCCTTATTCCTTGTGGGAATCATGCCCAACTCGAGGGTGGAATTGGTACTGAGAGATTGATGAGCACACTGGCCTATGGTTTGGTGGAATGTTGCAGTGATGTAGCTAGTTGCAGGACAAGCTTCCTCTAAGATAAGTATCTCTTGTGTTAAACTCTACATTTGTATTTGCTTAATGATAAATTATGAACATGTCTAATGTGTTGAATGGATGAATTTTTCTTCCGCCGTATGTTAATAATTTTATGCATCTATGTATGTTTAAGTTCAATGCATTTTTATCATGTGTATGTTCATGGGAGTTAAATTTTTTGAATTAGATAGCACCATGGTCGCGTTCCATCTCAGGTAGATGGGAGGGGATGTGACAAAACCTGTCAGAAAACTCTTGGACAGATTCACTCTCCTTTCTCTTCACGGAATTGTAATGGGGCAGATACAACTTAGGGTTCTTCTTGTTTTCCCACTTTTCTTTGAAGGCATCTTCAAAGGATTGATAGTTTAGGATGGAGTCAGTTGGGATATTTTTATACCATTTTCTTGCTTTTCTAGCAAGAATTTTAGCAAATAGTATAACCTTAACATCATAATGATCCACTTCCTCCATGTCTATCCAATCTAAGAACCATCCCAAGTGCTCCTCAACTGAATACCCCCTCTCCCCATTGAATTGTTTGAGTCTTTGGGAGTATCTCAGAGGGAGGCCATGGAGAGAAGCAGGAAGTTGTAAAGGGGAAAATCTATTTTCCATCCTTGGAGGTATAATAGGGTTCACAAGGGTGATTAAGACTGGTGTGACAGAAATTTGTATGATGTGAGGAACTGCAGGAATGTGGGAAGTTGTGCAACTGGGAAATGAGTGTTGATTTTTCTTAGAAATAGGGGAGACAGATATGAGGCAATAAATTTCCTTATGACAGTGGGATTTAACAAGGCTAACTTAGAGGCAAATGTAGGGCACTCTAGGTTAGGTAGGTGTTGGAAATCCCTGCATAGAGACTCTTAGGTATGGGGTGACCCGAAAATGCAGGGAAAATCAAATGCACACATATCCGACACTACTTGAGAGAGGCTGGACTCATATTTTTTTGTAGGGAAAGCTAGTCCAAATTCCTCATTACAATGCTCAGATATGTCATTAACATAAACAACACTTTTAGTAGGGAAGGAAAGACTTACTAGCTAACCTTTGCAACCTATTGGCCCTTCGAATCAGACTTTCTGGATAAAAAACCTCTTGAAAAGATTCTACATCAAGATTTCTCCTTATGTTGGTTCTTCTGGCCGCCAGTATTTCCCAGTGGATTCACCTTATAAAATTGTGTGGATTCGCTAGAGCATGTACAACCAGTATGTGTCTATGACTGGCTTCTCAACCGGGTCTTAGAACTAGGACAATGTCATTTTCCCAAGGACATAATAGTGATTAGTTCCCTTGCAATGGTGCCAAGAGGTTATCACCTTGTATTTTTCCTATGGTTGTGGTAAAAAGTCATAGGGGTAACCATTTCAAACCAATATTTAGACTGTATTCTAGCCAATACAGTAAAAAAGGGCTCTCTCTTTTTCATGGAAATATTCACATATACATATGGGTTTAAAGAAGCATTCAGAAGGCTAGATTTCTGGTATGAATGGGATATTTTCAGATCTAAAGATGGTGAAATAGACAGACAAGAAAATCCATTGGGAAATGGAGTCACAACCAGAATCGATCAAGGATATTATAGTGAAAATGAGTGGGGATTTTCCTTTGTATTATGAGGCAAAGTAGGTGTCATGTTCAGTCAAATATATTTAAGGGTGGTAGGAGAAAGAGGAGAAATCCCAATGAAGCAAGAGGCACCTATCTATGGATGAATCTCTTGCACCACCTTTAGAAACAACAACAATAAGGCCAATAATTGATATAGAGAACCTAACAAAGGGCGAATTCTATAACAGTCATCATAAACACATTCACAAATGCAATATATGATACAAGTAGTGCTTAATGAAACATATTCCAGATATACAACTAGAGAGCATTAGCAGAAAATCACAGAAATGAAAATGATGCAACATGAAACATGAACTGAATGTAGAACACAGTGATGAATCTCAGCAACACAGAAGAATATTTCTCATTAACACTTCCAAGAAATTTTATAGGGATATAAAACCAAGAGCAAAATGCTTCTAAATGAAAGTTCCAACCCTTTCTTCATCTTTCGAGGGTATACTATATAGAGTCCTCGGTTCCCGAGAATAAACTTGAAACAGAGCCAACATCATTTACCATAATCGGGAATCAATCCCACATACATAAAATCCTAACAAATTCTGATCTAGCGGATTTTCCATGATCACAAAACCAAAACATGAAACCACATTGGAATGCACATGGTGGATCATTTTGGGAAAATTAGACACCTGGAAACCACGTCTGTCGTTATAAAATGATGGCTCAAAGAACCTTTGGCGATATGCAATAGATTCACTCTATGCGGGCATCTTCACCTGTAAAATTATTTCTGAACCGTAGATCTTACCTCGAGATCCATTCTGGGCCGTCTATCTGGGATCTGTGGGAAATGGAAAATGGGTCGATAGCTTTCTCGAGGTTTAATTTGGTCTTTCTAACCCCCGCCTATTTCTTTCTGCCATTTATCTTTCCGCACCATCAATCTTTGCAGGGTTCATTATAAGCCGTCAATGTGAAATCAAGCTGTGGAGGGTGTAAATTGAAATTATGACTTTTTATAACAAAAACTTTACATTTCCTCTTTTCTTCTTTCGCCCTTCCGCTTCCACCTTTAGCGAAAAATGAAATTCGGATCTTTCAATTTTCTTCATCAAACTTTTCTTCTTCCGCCTTCTCATTTCCACTTCCTCCCTTCCACTTCCGCCTTTCACAGAGAACAGAATGCAGAAAACAAACTTTCAATTTCCTCAGACCTCATTTTTTTACCTCTCCACTTCTGCCATTTTCTTTCCACACCGTTGATCTTTAGTGGAAGCGCTCTAAGCTATCGATCTGGAGTATCACAAAACATGAAATTTCAAATTTTCATAATCAAATTACTAATTTTTCCTCCTTTCCGCTTCCGTCGTTTGCGCCTTTTTGCACTGTTGATCTATGTGGGATCTCTACGAACTGTATATCTTGCAGATCATGGAAAGAGGGACTTCAACTTTTCACGACAAAATGATTTGGTTTTTCCGCTTTCTGATCTCTACCCTATTTCTCCTTTTCGAGTTGTTGATCTTGGGCGGAAACGCTATGGACTGTTGATCTAGCGGATCGCGGAAGGAAAAATATCCACCTTTCACAGGAAAATATGTGCTTCTGCTTTCCGTCCTTTGACTTATGGAATCCTCCTGGACCGTTGATCTTATTCGAATATTTTCTGAACAGTCGGATCCCGGATCGTAGAAGGAAAAAATAGGGATTTGAACCTTTTATGACTCAAACTTTTTCTTTTCCACTTCTGACTTCTACCTCTTGCTTTTCCCTATGCTGTTTATCTCCTTTGCGGGTTGGATCTCCATCGTCCGTTCTCGCCAAGACCTATTCTTAATCAGATTTTTCATATCAGGCTCATTTTCGAGGTCGCGCCTAAGGATTTTGTATCCATTTTGACCTTCATGCTTAGGAATAAGCCTCCCAAGCAACTTCAAAACCCTTTCTGCATGCCTCTAGGTCATAAGACATGAAATGTTTTTTACCCTACACATCATTTTTCACTAGTCTAAAACATTGAAGGGGAATTAGTGCAGATGCCTTGTGTAGAAAGCTTAAAAATTTAGCACATGTGCTAACACACTCTTCCACCACCTTTGTTTGATGATTATTTGTTACATGTTTTAGATATAGATGAAGAGGATCAAGATCAACATGATCTTGGTATTGAGGATAAATTACATGAGATTCTAGATCGAGATCCAACAACCATTCCAAACCAAAGGCATAAGCCTAGATGGGATCAAAATATTATTGTTGCAGTTGGGGATGGTGCTGGGAATCCAGAAGACAAAAGAAGAATTAGGTCCCGGTATCAAAATGAGCATGTTTCTCTCTCTCACACGGATTCACTCCCTACAAAGTGGTGCAACAAAGTTCTAGGAAAGTGTTACATGATGATAGCAAATGATCAACCACTTGGCCTACAGAAGAAGAAATTTGATCATTCTGTACTTCTTTCATACAAAAGAAACATACACATCCATCATTCAAAAGGACATTAGGAGGTTCACATGCACAGCTTCAGGATGTTGCTGGAAAAAAGAACCATATTGATACATAGTGTTGAAATTTGTAGTAGAGTTTGACAAGTTATTTTATAAGGAGGAAGCTTCTTGTCTTCTAAAGATAGCTTGTATTTTCCTGTTCCTGCTTATTTTAAGGAGGGGGGTTTCCTATGAGGTTTTCCCCTATTTTCTCAGTTTATTAAACAACATTCTTTCAATTATTTTAGATTTGTATATGGGTGAATTTTGGCCTTGTTTCTAAGGCCCGTAGTTGTCCAAGTTAGGATTATGCGAGCATGTTAGGAATTATAATCCTCCCTTGTCCAAAATGGTCTATTAGATTAGATTTTCCTAACTTAGGAGTCATTCAGTTGTTATTGGGTCCAATAGTACTATTTGGTCCACTTAGCCTAATAGGGCCACATGTAGCAGTCACTAGAATGTGGGGAACAAAGATAGAGGATAACTGCAACTAATTACACATTCATGCATAATTTTATGTGCCTCCTAGACCAATCCATACAATTTAGGAGCCACTAGGAGTGCCGAAAATGTTGGAGGAGCTAGTCGGCTAAGCCGAATAAACTCATTAGTCGACTAATTGTAGATTAGGTCGATCTCATAGGTCGTGTTAATTGGTTGAACCGACATGTAGTTACTATAATTGTTTTGTAAATATATATATAGGATATTGAGCCAGATAGATACTTGGTTCAGTTTTTTGTATGAACCCACATGTGTAATTGAGTAATATAATATGTTATTATGTCTACCATTCTTGTCTCTTGTTATGTCATAGTTATATGATTATTTATGTGTATCATTGGTAACCTTGCAATCTGATTTATTACAACATTAGTTCTATTATTGGGATATATATACAGATGAAATGACTATGACTAGATAATCTCAGAGTAGGAAATTAAGTACTAGTGGGAACGTAAGATTGCGGATTATTTGCAGAATTACGGGAGAAGAAATAGACTGATTATTTCCCAAGAAAAGGAACAATTTTTCTCTGAAACACATGAAAAGTTTGTCGATTCCGTCCCTCAGTATTTAAAGAAACTACTAGATGAAACAACCAACAAAAATTAAAGAACAAGAGTTACTCCAGAAATTAACAAGGAGAGGCCGTACAAATTTGTTTGAGTGGTTCAAAAGAATCATCAACGAGTTATGTGAGGAAAGAGCAGCTGATGAAAGAGTCTCTATAGATAGTATCAAAGAGAGATTCCACAATGACCTAAACAAACAGTTCTTGTGTTCATTGTCAACACTTTTGTTCAAATTCTTGATCGACAACTGTGTGGGTCATATTGTCAAACCTCGTCCATTACTGATATATCTACCATCTAACACAACCTGGGGGGATAAAAAAAAGGATTGGGAAAAATTTGTCAAAGAAAGAGAGTGGGAGTACTTTATATGCAAATGAACAGCTCCACTCGGGCTTACTAAAGCATTCGGGTCGGATATGGGGCGGTAGTTGGTCATGTTTTGGAGTAGAGTAGAGGAATTCTAGTCGACTTATGAAAACACCACCACTAGCGATGAAAATTCGATCCAAAAAGAGATAATTAGAATAGTTACTCACAAAATCACTCTGGATATATAGAAGATAGAGCGAGAGAAGAGGATAAAGAGAAGGGAAGAACTTAGAGAGCAGAATATTGTGCTCCAGAGGAGAATGATGATTAGAGTGATAGAACAAGAAGGGAATCCACCAGAGTCGGTTCATGACCATCATGAAGAAGGAATTGATGAATAAGTGTCACCAATGGAGGAATATTTGTGGATAGAGCATGGTGAATATCTCCAAGTTGATATACCCCAGAACATCAGACCTAATTATCCATTATATTCTAGCTAGAGTTCCCGAGTGCAACATATTGTTCAAGAAGATTTTGGACTAAGAGTTGGCGAGTTAGGTGTATGGAGTCGACTAGACATAGAAGGAAATGATGTTGACCATCTGGTAATTCATCGACCACAGGAAGGAAATTGGCTTACCTTTCAACCCTTTTCATCTAACAAAGTATTCATCTACTCTACTTGGAACATGAAGGAGCACCCCCCCAGCTAATCATAGCTTTAGGTAACACAACAGATAAGTTGGATTCACAAGAGAGGATACCCCAGTATCGGAATTTTACTTGGGTATCATCAGAAGGAGTCGACAGAAATTAACTTCGAGTCGAAAGCACAATGACTATTACAGATAAAACTTCTAACAAAAATGAAAGTTTTGTCGAGAACAACTGTGAATAAAACAGAGTCACAAGAAGTATCCCACCACCACCACCATCACCCCCTCCACATCCTGGAGAATACATTGATGCCAAAAATATGGCGCATGTGTCTGCACACATTCCCCTCGATGAGTGCGATGAAGATCCCAGACGACATTGGTTCATCTCCGAGTCGACTTGTGAAGAAAATGGTGTTACTAATGAAGATCAACATATGGCTCATTTTGTTGGTGCTTTGCGAAAGCGAGCACTAACATGGTACATGAACTACACGAAAAAGACGCTGAATGCTACTAAGGCACAAATTATACAACAATTCATGTCATTTTTCAAGAGTCCAAATGCTTTGAAACTAAAGAATAGAGTTCAGAAACCATTAGAAATAGTTCGGGAGTATGATAAACTATTCAAAGACCTACTAATCCAATAAAATATTTAAATACCTACTAATCCAATTAGAGTATAATATAGATGAACAGTTTCTAATCCAATGGTTTTTTGCAAGACTACTACAAAAGATCTGAATGCACATCAGACTGGACAATTTTAATACTTATGAATATGCATTAACCAAGGCGTTGCAAGTAGAGATAGATGAGGATTATCCAGTAAACCCTGTTGATAGCCATATTGAAGAACAAATGGAGATTATGAAAAATTCAATATGGGATTCAAACCTCAAGGGTCACGAAGTCTGGTGTAGGAAATGCTTGACGATCAGGCACAAAAAATATTACTGCTAACAAGAAGAACGCCGACAAGATGTACGGGTCGTTCAGTCAAAATTATTTTGTCACATTTTCCAGGAGCACGGTCTACATGCGAAAAAATAATGTCCATACAATATGAAGAACAAAAAAGCTCGCTGGTGCTCGGATATGCGAATTCAAAATCCATGCAACATCTGAATTCCAACTAAATTTAAAGAAATGACAAAATTATCATGCGTTTTACCAAACAAACGTTGTTGCATAAAATAATAATGACAATAATACAAGAAACAACAATGACTGGAACGAACAAAAAAACCAAAGATATGACGGCCGAAGATATGAGCATCGATATGATAACAATCATCATGAAGGATTTCCAAGTTTAGGTCGATACTTCAAGATTTGGGAGAATAGACCATGCCGACCGATCCAGCGTTATACATGCTTAAATGAAGGGCATCGACACGTTGAGTGTCCATACAAGGATCCAAGCCATTCTGAAAAAGAAAAATCCAAAATTATGAACTACAAGCAAGGGAATGTTAGACCATCCAAGACATTCCGAAAAAACAAATACAACAATGTTTCTCTGTGTCTATAATTCCAAAAATATTTGAAAGAAAAGTTAGGAAATATCCCTCCCTAGCACCAATGAAAAAAGAAACATCAAGACAACCGTCACTTAGTTATAAAGAACGGGAATCACCAGTCCATCACATTGAACAAGTAACTAAAAATCTAGGTGAATGCAGTTGAATTCAAACTCTAGTTGAAACATTTATGGGACAAGTTGCTTGGTGGTGGGATACCCACCAGTAGAGACTACAAACATGGTTGGTGGCTTCAATGTACTTTGTCGAAAGTTTTGGAGGAAAGAAAATAACAAATCAAGCACAAATACTAGTCTTTACACAAGGCCAGGATCCTGAAAAACACATCATTACATGTGAAAAGGAATGGAAAAGAATTGGATATAAAAATGAACAAATATGGTCACACCTATTCCCGTTAACATTAGATGATCTACCAAACAAATGTTACAAAATGAAAGAATCATGAGGTGAAACATTCTTATGGAATGAAGTTAAAGAAAATTTCATTATGGACTTCAAATTTATACCTGAAGATGACCAACTAGTCGAAGCTACGAAGAAAATAAAAGCATTTATAAAATCAACTGTTAGTAGTAGTTCGCCAGGAGCTCACAACCGACCGAATGCCTCATGTTATAATATTCGGTCAACTAAAGTACCACAGTAAAAAGACTTCGACTAGAAACATAACATACAAGTGGAAAAAAATTTCAATGGAAGTTTGACCATCCTGAAATGACGAAACCAATCAAAACAATACTAAAAGTCAAATCAACAGAAAAATAAGAACCTGAACGGACAGAAGAATTCTCGGCAGCATTTTCACAATTTAAATAAGGAAGTTGACAAATTAATGAAAGCAAGGCGCCAAAGTGGATGAACACAAAAATTAAAACAAAAGAATTTGACACCTCTAATGATGATAGACCTAAACTTGCAAAAATCAAAGATTACTGGAATGAAGAACTGGCAACAAAAATCAACTTGCTAAAATAATTTCAAGACATATTCACGTGGGATTATAAGGATCTTAAAGGATTAGTTCAATAAATGGGAGAAATGAAGATCGAGATAAAACCCGATGCAAGACCCATAAAGAAACGACCATACAAACTTGCTCTTAAGTATAAAGAAATAGTGAAGAAAGAAATGGACAATATGTTAGCGGCCGGAATTATCTACCCTATTAACCAACCGGAATGGGAAACCCCAATGATTGTGTAACCAAAGAAGCATGACCCGACACCACTAAAAATTTGTGTAGATTTCCGTGAAAACAACAAACTCACTCTTACGGACCAATTTTCGACTCCTTTTGCAGATTAAATTCTCAATGAAGTTGCGGGACATGAATGTTACTCATTTACAGACGGTTTCTCAGGTTATAATCAAGTACCAATCGCTAAGGAAGACCAAAAGAAAACAACGTTTGTATGTGAATTTGGTTCATTTTCCTATGAAGTCATGCCATTTGGATTGAAAAATGCACCAACTGTGTTTTCACGAATAGTGGTTAAAGCATTTTAAGAATATATCTACCAAACAATGGCTATGTATTTCAATGGCTGGACAATTTACTCTATGTAAAAATACCACTGCAAATGGTTGAGACTAATGTTATAAAGATGCCGACAAATTCAATTATCCCTTAAAATAAAAAAAATGTATTTTTGTAACTCCTATAGGAATTCTACTAGGACACATTGTATGTAAAGAAGGTGTCAAGGTCGACTTCAATAAAATAAAAATCATTCTCGACTTAAAACCACCAGTTAATCCGAAACAATCTAGAATTTTACTGGGGCATACGGAGTATTACAGAAAATTTATTCAACACTATTAAGACATGACATATCCCTTAGAAGAATTACTAAAAGAGAATCGAGAAAATGAATGGACCGAATAATGTGATGCATCATTCGACATTTTAAAGAAACAACTAGTCAAAGCACCTATTTTACGATTTCTGAATTGGTCGGTAAAATTCCATGTACATATCGACACATCTAGTATAGCAATCGGTGCGATATTGACACAATTGGGAGATGACAGAATGGATTACTCGATTGTATATAGTAGCAAAAAACTGAATAAATTCGAACGTAATTACTCAACGACAGAAAGGGAAGCACTAGGAATGGTCTTCGCACTTCAAAAGTATCAACACTACTTACTAGCCAATCCCTTTGTGTTTTACATTGATCACCAAGCATTGAAGTACTTGGTTAATATACCTTTACATCATGGTAGAATATGTCATTGGTTACTGTTATTTCAAGAATTTTGAATTCGAAGCCATAGTTCAACCAAGGAAAGAAAATGTCGGACCCGACCACTTGTCGAAAATTGACATAGGGGAAGAACCGACTGGAGTAGAAGATGACCTACCATATGCACATCTGTTCATAATAGAAGTTGTACCTTCCAAACTAGTAGAAATAACCCAGTTCTTAGAAAACGGAAAAGCACCAGAAGGAATGAGTGATAAAAAGAAAAAAAAATTATAGCATAATAAACTAGTTCCTCTATAAACTAATGTTAGATGAGGTACTCTGTTGATGCATTCTGGATCATGAAAGAGAAAGTATAATGCATGAAGAACATTATGGCCCAGCTGAAGGAAATTTTCTGTCAAACATGACTACTAAGAAATTCCATTACTTTGGATTATGGTGGCCAACATTATACAGCGATTATCGAAGATTTGTAAGTAAATGTGACCATTTCCAATGTCTAGGTTGACCTCTACCAAGTACTGAAATGCCTTTAATATCAGTAAACCCAAGTTTAACATTTGAAATTTGGGTGATCGACTTGATAGAACCATTTCCAATACATTCTAGAAGGACAAGATCATGTTATATTATTACAGTAGTCGAATACGTCACTAAGGCGACAGAAGCAGAACCTGTCAAAACCTGCTCTAGTGAATTAGCCGTGAAATTTATATATGAAAACATTATTACTAGATCTAGTTGTCCACTAAACTTGATCAACGATCAGGTGTCACATTTTATAAACAAAACAATTGTAGCTTTGACATAACAGTTTAAAATTGAACATAGAAGGAGCACAACATACCATCCTCAATCTAATGGTGCACTTGAAGCATTTAACAACAATCTAATTAGAGGCCTGATGAAAATATGAAATAACGACAAAGATGATTGGGATGAGAAAATTCATGTTGTCATATGGGCATAAACAATTACATACAAATGATCAACAGATCAGACACCGTTCTGACTTTTTTATGGACAGGAAGCAGTCACTCCTTTGCACTTTCGACAAAAAACACTAGTAATTGATGACATATTACACATTGATCTCGAAGAGGCTAAGAAAGAATGAGTAATGCAATTATCAAATCTAGAATAACATGGACGGATTGCAATACAACACCAAGAGATCCAAAAACAAAAATAAAAAGCTTGGCATGATCGAAATATTAAAAATAAAAACTTCTCGGTTGGAGACCTTGCGTTGTTGTATAATAGTCGAGTAAAAGGAAAACCGAAAAAACTATAAACAGAGTGGATGGGACCATATATTGTCGAAGAAATCAATGCTAATGGATGAGTCTGACTGAAAAAGTTACAAGGCAGTGTATTTGATAAATTTGTTAATGGTTCCCTACTAAAACGCTACGTATACTAAAAATTCAAAAAAATAACAAGAAAAAAAACGGTTATATAACTAATAATAAAAATTGAAAATAAAAATTCAAAAATTATAAATACCTAAAGATCAACAAACAAAAAAATACAGGAAAAAAATATGACATGGCCTTGGATGAATTCTCAAGAAGAAAGTAGCAGATTACCATTTGAAAGAAATAACCACTGACATCATACTCATCAACACAACGAATACCGCCCATTCCACTGACATTTCTGCAATCACAACACACATTGACATAAATAAGGCTCAACGGTCCAATCAAGTCATAATGATCATCGATAGAAGGAGCGCCAAAACCCGCATGCATTAAAAAAACACTCGATAGATCTTCCTTCACAGTCAAATCCACCATTAATACCTTCATTTACCAGATCTCCGCCCGCTCCACCTTTTCCGCTATAAATACCACACCAGATGAAGACCAAACATCATTCCACGAAGATCTAGAAAATCAGAGATACCAAACACCTGAGACCAAGATACCTATGTGTGAACCAGAGCATTCAACTGACACAATGGCACCTAAAAAGACAAATACAAGATCTACAACGAACAAAATGAAAGAGTTAGAAACAACTACAACTCCACTGGTACAATGACTAGATAACGTTCTCAAAGCAAAGGTTATAGAAACATCATGGGAAATATTGTGGAAGGAAATCAAGAAATGGTCATACAAAGATGGAAAAATGACAGAGGAAGCCCAAAAATTAAGTGCAAGAACAATCCTTGCTTATATGAATGCACCTCTCATGTCAAGTTTTGCGGGAACAAAGGACATCATAGCACAGTTCATTGTTATCCGATACCATAATGGAAAATTTTATTTTGACAAACCTGTCGAAATATCTGGCGACATAATCTATGTTAGATTTTTATCATTAAGCTAGCAATCAATTAGGATCTTTAACTAAGAGAATAACAAGCACAACAATCAAACACAAGAGACAATGAACAAAGTGTTTATCCTTGGGGAAACCATAAATGGAGAAAACCCCACAACTTCCTCAGAGATAGAATCAACACCAAAAGTAAAACCCCAAAACAGTAAGATGATCTCTCGACAGTAGTAACCACTTTCTTCCTTGCCCCAATGTCTTCTTCTTCCTCAGCTATGCGCTACAACTGAGTGTGAGTGAGTGTGTGATAAATAGAGAGGCTATCTCTCTATTTATACTAATTCTCGACTTGACTAAACCCAACTAGAGCGGACTTCTCTAGGAGAGTCTAATAAACCTAGTGCCCTGAAACTGCAGGGACTTTAACCCTTGACCAACAGGAGGGTTACCCACAATGACTTGACATGACTTGTTTACATTATAGAATCTCCTGATAGTAACATTGGGGCATGACATGACTCAAGTACATTACAAATACATCCCAAAATAAACATTGGGTTACAATACATAAGAAATACAAGTGAATACATTCCGAAGTTACAATTACATTAACACTCGCTCTTAACTAGGAAGGTATTCTTTCGACACAATTTTCAGCACAAGTCTTCTTCTCTGTATCATCTAGATCATTATCGAGTCCTAGTCATCTTCAAGTCATCTTCATCTTCTGGTCATCTTCATCTTCAAGTCATATTCATCATCAGATCTGGATCATCACTCGATCTGGATAATCATCACTGGATCTGGATCATCATCACTGGATCTGGATCATCATCACTGGATCTGGATCATCATGTAATCTAGATCATCACTGGACATCGTCACTGGATCTGGATCATCACTCGATCTATATCAACACAGCTGGATAATTGTCACTGAATCATCACGGGTGCTATCTCTTGATTCTTCTCGTCACAGGAATTTCTACAGAGCCAACCCTTTTTCATGTTGGATGTACATCTACAGAGCCAGTCCTTTTTCATACTGGATGTATCATCACACAGAGATAGTCCTTTTTCATACTAGATGTGGCATCCACACAGAGCCAGTCCTTTTTCATACTGGATGAGTCTTCACAAATCCAGCCCTTTTTCATTCTGGATGCGGCATCCACACAGAGCTAGTCCTTTTTCATACTAGATGAGTCTTCATAGAGCCAGTACTTTTTCATACTGGGTGTGGCATCCACACAAAGCTCGTCCTTTTTCATACTAGATGAGTCTTCACAGAGCCAGTCCTTTTTCATACTGGGTGTGGCATCCACACAGAGCTAGTCTTTTTTCATACTAGATGAGTCTTCACAGAGCCAATGCTTTTTCATACTAGGTGTGGCATCCACATAGAGCTAGTCCTTTTTCATACAAGATGTGTCTTCACATAGCCAGTCCCTTTTCATACTGGGTGCGGCATCCACACAGAGCTAGTCCTTTTTCATACTAGATGTGTCTTCACAGAGCCAGTCCTTTTTCATACTGGGTGTGGCATCCACATAGAGCTAGTCCTTTTTCATACTAGATGAGTATTCATAGAGCCAGTCCTTTTTCATACTAGGTGTGGAATCCACACATAGCTAGTCCTTTTTCATACTAGATGAGTCTTCACAGAGCCATCCCTTTTTCATGTTGGATGTGGAATCCACACATACATCTGACAATGGAAGGAGCCAATCCTCTCACCATGTCACAACTCTTACATCCGACCATGGAAGGAACCAATCCTCTCACCATTTCGGAAGGGCACAACACTTACATCTGACCATGGAAGGAACCAATCCTCTCACCGTGTCAGAAGGGCACAACACTTACATTTGACCATGGAAGGAACCAGTCCTCTCACCATGTTAGAAGGGCTCAGTACAGACACATCACTTCCTCTTGAGAGGAATCTCGATCTGGAGAACACCAAGCTTCTCCTTGAAGTACTCAAACTTCACCCTAGCCAATGGCTTAGTCAACACATCAGCTATCTATTCATCCATCGCAACATACTGTAGCTTCACTGCTCCCATCTGCACCATATCCTTGATATAGTGATACTTGATCTCGATATGCTTTGACTAGTCATGGAACACTGGGTTCTTTGACAAATTCACACAACTCTGGTTGTTGCAATATATACAAGTAGCATCCAACTGGAGATCAAATAAATCAGACAGTATATTCCTTAGCCATACTACATCACAACTAGCTGAACAAGCTACAACATACTTTGCTTCATCTCTACTCAGTGCCACACGGGATTGCTTCCTGCTAAACCAAGAGATCACACCTAATCCCATACTGAAGCAACACCTTGAAGTGCTCTTCCTATCGATGGCACTACCTACCCAATCTAAATCAACATAACCCTCTAGGTTAATCCTTTGATCAGTCTTATACTTGAGCCCATAATCAATTATACCCTTCAGGTACCTCAGAATATGCTTTGCAGCAATCAAGTGAACCTGTCTCGAATCTGTCAAGGATTGGCTCAAGGCGTTCATAGCAAAACAAATATCTAGTCTCATGTTCTTTAGGTTCATCAAGGACCCAATCATCTGACAATACATTGTGGCATCAACTGACTCTAATGAAGCATCACTCAATAGCTTCAGGTTTGATGCCATAGGTGTGGTTAAGGCCTTGCAATCCATCATCCCAAATCTCTTCAGGATCTCAACTGCATACTTCCCTTGTCCAAGGAAGATTACATCCACATTCTGCCACAGGTCCATGCCTATAAAATAATGCATCATAGTCAAGTCCTTCATTTTGAACTCAGAAGCCAGCTTCCTCTTTGTATCCACAATCAACCCATCCATACCTGTTACAAATAGATCATCTACATACAGTAGAAGCATCACTGGGTTGCCATCTTCAATCTTGTAGTAAAGGTTGGAATCTGCTTTACCCTTGGTAAAGCTCAAACTGGATAGGAAGCAGTCAATTCTGTCATACCATGTCCTGGGTGCCTGTTTCAAGCTGTACAGGGCTTTCTTCAATCTACACACATGAGACACCTTGTCATGTGTCTCAAAACCGAGTGGTTGCTCCACATACACTTCCTCTTCCACTACACCATTCAAGAAAGCAGTCTTGACATCCATCTAGTGTATCTTCCATTTCATCACTGGAGCCAGAGCAAGTACTGATCTAATGGAAGTGTATCTGGCTACAAGTGCAAAAGTTTCTTCATAATCTATTCCTTCTTTATGGGAGAAACCACGAGCAACAAATCTTGCTTTATATTTTTCAACGCTACCATCTGCAGCATGCTTGATCTTGTAGATCCATTTGTAAGTTACGATAGACTTCCCTTCTGGTCTTGGGAAAACATCCCAAACATTGTTCTTCATGATCGATTGACACTCTTCGATCATAGCATCCTTCCATTCTTTTCGTTCTGCCACTTCTTCATAATTGGAAGGTTCTTTATCGATGAAATCACATAATAAGGCTACATATCCGGAGCAGGATCTGGTCCTCTTTCTTTCTCTATGATTCTCTTCTAGAGCCCCATATCTTTCCGCACCTTGGATAGCTTCTCATACCCAAGCATGTTTCCTCTTGTGAGGATTCTTCTCCTGAGGTGGATCTACAGGTTCTTGAGGTTCTTCAAATTCTCGATCTTCTTCTTGAGTTTCTTCGTTCATGGTTGTATCATGAATTCTGGGTGCTTCTGCTTCTTCAGGTTCTTCAGCAGGTATCTTTTTGGATTTGTTGTAAGCTGAGTCTTCATCAAATGTTACATTCCTGCTGATGTCGATCTTCTTGAATCCAGGGAAGTATATTCTGTAGGCCTTTGAGCTTTCAGAGTATCCCACAAATATACCCTTCTTTCCTAAAGGATCTAATTTTGTTCTCTTATCTTTTGGAATGTGTATGTACACTGGACAGCCGAATATTCTGAGATGGCTAACTTCTAGTTTCTTGCCGAAAAATACTTCTTCAGGTGTCTTGTTCTAGAGTACTCTGTGTGGGGTATGGTTCTGTACATACATTGTTATTCTGGCAGCTTCTGCCCATAGATGCATAGGAATATCTTGATCATGAAGCATTGCTCTTGCAACTTCCATGATAGTTCTATTCTTCCTTTCCGCAATCCCATTTTGTTGTGGATTATATGGAGTGGACAACTCCCTCTTAATCCATGAGTCTTCACATAACTCTTTGAATTCATTTGATGTGAATTCTCCACCATTATCTGATTGAAAAATCTTGATCTTTTTTTCAGTGTGGTTCTCGATCAAGGCTTTGAATTCCTTGAACTTGTTGAATACTTCATCTTTGTTCTTCATGAAGTAAATCCATGTATTCCTAGAAAAGTCATCAATAAAAGAAACATAGTATACATACCCGCTTAGTGAACTTGATGACATTGGACCGCATACATCGGAGTGTATGATTTCCAATATTCCTTTTGCTTTGCTCTCGCTACTGGGAAATGTTTTCTTTGTGTTCTTTCCTTTCACACATCCTTTGCAAACCCCATCATGTTTTTCTTGAATTTCTGGAAGACCTTCAATAGCTTTGCTTGCAAGTGGTAGTGCCCTGTAATGCACATGTGCAAGCCTTCTATGCCAAAGTTCATTTGGTTCTACAGAGTCATGAACCAAAGATTGTTCTAGTTGGCCCTTTAATTTCTATAGACCTCCTTCGTGTTCCCCAATCACTATTGCATCGTCAAAATTCTTTCCCTTTGGCCACATAAGAACTTGGCCATCTACAAAAGAAACCCTCATTCCTTTTGCATCCAATGCAGATATGGAGAGGAGGTTCTTCTTTAGTCCTGGTACAAACAATACATTTTTCATCTTCATAGACTTTCCAAAGTCTAGTTTATAGGAGGATTCACCACTACCTTTTATTGGATACTGGTATTCATCCCCAAGTTTCACCTTGTGAGGTGACTCATGTTCAGATAGTTTCACAAATGATTCTTTGAATCCCGTCATGTGCTTGGAAGCACCACTATCTATGAGCCAATCATTGCTTCCATGTGAAATAGTTCCTATGAGAGCGGAGATCAACACATATTCTTCATCACTTGAAGAATCACTTTCTTATCTAATTCTCTTTGTGGAAGGTTCATCATCTTCTGCAGCATGAGCATGATGTCTTCTCTTATTTCCCTTCTTCTTCTTTGAGTTCCCTTTGTTAGGGAAGCATTTGGATATGTGACCTTTCTCGTCACATGTGTAACATCTAACAATATCCAAATCTCTTCTAAAGTGATAAGACTTACCTTTGGAGTGATGATGGTCCCTTTTGGTTTTCTTAGTGTGGGCTATGAGAGCTTGATCTTCACTTCCCATCTTTTCTTCTCGAGCTGCTATCCGAGCTTCTTCTTGAGAGAATTCTTCCCACAGTCTGTTGAACTTGACTAATTTATTTTTGGCATAGATCCCTTGAAGGAAGGAGCCCCATGATCTAGGGAGACCATTCAAGGTGGTCATCACAATCTCTGCATTTTCCACTTCTTCATCTACTGCTTCCAGCTGTTCCTTGATTTGAGATACCCTTGTAAAGTAATATTGGATGGTTTCAACATTCTGGATCTTTACATTCTTTAGTTGGTTTCTCAGAGTCATCTTCCTTTTTCTGTTCTTCCCTTCAAACAATTTGGTTAGGGCATCAAACATAGCTTTAGGTGTCTTTAGGGAGGACACCTGTGGTATGAGGTGATCCTTGATTCAATCAACAATAATCCTCTTCTCCATAACCAAATTCTTCTTGTGTAAGGCCTTAGCCTCATCTCCCTTTGGAACTGGGACCTCCTCACTGATATAGGACTCCAACTCATTTTCCTCCAGGACCAGGGAGATTTTATACTTCCAGGCTCAGAAGTTATCAGCTCCCTCAAGCTTTTCATCAAGCTTGGTATGATGAGACATCTTAACTGAGAACGTCAAATGGAAATACAAAATATTTAGATCTTACCAGGTCAAGATGTCGGATCTGGATTTGGAGCTGAAATTCTGCAGTGCTGGTTCAGGAGCAGATTAGGGTTTTGCTTTTCCATATTTTTGTCCAACCAAAATATTTGATCTTGATCTCTAAAATTCTATTTTGAGGAGGAGATCAATCGAGGCCTGGGCTCACTGAAAAATTCCAATTCTATGGAAGGCCCTAATTTTTGGCAGTAGTGTCGGGTCCAAAACTGAAAAACCTCAGAATTTGATTCTGCTTCGACAGAAAGATGCGCCCTAGGGAGGAGAGTTATTCCAACCTTATTTTGCTGAAAATATGTGGAGAGAGATCCACAAAGTAGGAAGCCCTAGTTCCCGCAGCTGCACAGTGTCTCATTCTCAGGTTAGCTCTGATACCATGTTAGATTTTTATCATTAAGCTAGAAATACATTAGGATCTTTAACTGAGAGAATAACAAGCACAACAATCAAACACAAGAGACAATGAACACAGTGTTTATTCTTGGGGAAACCATAAATGGAGAAAACCCCATAACTTCCTCAGAGATAGAATCAGCACCAAATGTAAAACCCCAAAACAATAAGATGATCTCCCGACAGCAGTAACCTCTTTCTTCCTTGCCCCAATGTCTTCTTCTTCCTCAGCTATGCGCTACAACTGAGTGTGAGTGAGTGTGTGACAAATAGAGAGGCTAGCTCTCTATTTATACTAATTCCCAACTTGACTAAACCCAACTAGGGCTGACTTCTCTACGAGATTCTAATAACCCTAGTGCCCTGGAACTGCGGGGACTTTAACCCTTGACCAATAGGAGGGTTACCCACAATGACTTGACATGACTTGTTTACATTATAGAACCTCTCGATAGGAACATCGGGGGATGACATGACTCAAGTACATTACAAATACATCCTGGAATAAACATTGCGTTACAATAGATAAGAAATACAAGTGAATACATTCCTAGGTTACAATTACATCAACAATCTTCAGGCTTATCGAGTTGATGAACAAAGGAAAACTAGTCCCTATAAGATCAAACCCAGGCCTAGTCGAAAAGCTAACAGGAACACCAACAGGAAAGAATTCAAGAGGATTAATAATTAGCCAAATTCAATATACAACACCCAATATAGTGGATAATATTGTCTCTGTAGGTCTAACAAGCATAGGGCAAGGTTTCGACTTAAAACTAGACATGTTGGAAGTCGTCGTGAATGTAGTAGAAAAAGGGAAAGTTTACTACTGGGAAAAGCACCTAGAAGAAATGATAAAAAACACTTGCACAAAATGTCAATAGGAGGGCACACCAATTAAATTTCCTCCCTTAATCATATGGATTGTAATGTACCATCTTCGACCAGTCGGAGATCCGTACTTCAATGAATTGATTATAATCGGTATGTGGAATTTCAAAGCTTTATAAATGGCTAGGAATCAACAGGAATTAGAGCAATCCAAGGTCTGGTTGGATACTTGTTTTCAAAATTTAAAAATAAAAACGACTAGATGGAGGGTACCGTAGAATATCCGACGATGTCCTTCGCCGACTACACACATTCAATTAGAATTAGACCTTTAGTATGGCACCTGGAGGGGGCTGGAGGAAAGGCTGAACCCCTCGAATTTTACCCATCTTTCAAAGACATATTTGCAGAGCTAACTCAATAGTCTAACACCAAGTTAGACATACCACCAATCGTAAAGAAGGTCGATCAACCTATCGTCAAACCTTTGATTGACTAGGAAAAAGAAGAGGACTATGAAATACGACTTCATATCAGTACTTTTATTCTAGATGATACTCCTACAGAATAAGTTAACACTCTACAAGTTTTCATAATACCACCAACACAACAAGAAGAAGAAGAAGCAGTACAAACAAATGAAGAACCCAATCCGACAGCCTGCTTCTAGAATATGCAATGACAAAAGAAAACATTCGTTAGCTAGATGTTGAGTTGTCTAAATCTTGACAAAAGAGGAAGAATCTGGTAAAAGGAAAGGGGAAGCATAGGATTTTAATTCCAGAATAGTCAGATGATGAAGATTAGCCACATGCTAGAGCTGCGCAAATTCTAGAGGACGTTGCTAAAAACAAAGTATCAGTCACAGAACAATTCAAAAAGTTCGTTGCAGAAGAATCAAAGAAACCGCAAGCAAATAAAGCAAAAAAAGTTACTCCACCTAAGGTTGAGCTAGAATACCTCACTTCCACCCCACCACTTCCATCCCTAGTTCAAATAGTCACAGAAGGTTTACCGACTTTGACCTTCATTACATAGACAAACTTTTGTAAACCCGTATTTACAAGCACTACCTCAAAACCTCCCTACTTTGAGAGTGAATATTGCTCTAGTTCCTAGATCTCACTCAGAAGCAATTCTCACAAGACATTCTGATTGAGCTGAGGCATGGTTGATGGGGGTATTTAATGTATGCACCAATAGATGATTGAAGAATAGATGGCATGTTTGAAGAAGTATGATGTTTGAATTGCATTATGTTCAACAAACAGTAGAAATTGATGAATCACATTGATGGGAATCTTATTCTATTGGTGGTGGCGCTAGAATACTATAGGTTCAACCCATCACTAAGTTGACCTATGTTTTGATTTATATGTCGCTTGAAGTATTGGTTTATTTGAAAATTTGTTTTTTGCAATGAAGTGGATGATCGAAGTTTCCTTTGAAGTAGACTCATATTGTTTAAATGTGATTAGGTTGCTTGAATATCGGCTTGGTATACTCTTCTAGTAATTTGTTTGATTGGGTCAATTATGCTATCAACTAGTATTTCCCTAGTATTTGATTCAAAATTTGAAACAACATATTATTGGCAAATGTGAATTGTTGCATATATGTTTTTTATGTGGTATTTTATTTGTCTCTCATTTGTTTGTTGGTGAGACAACTTGTGCTTTTATTGTAAAGTGAAATATGATTGAAAATAGGTATGCTTGACAATGATGAAGCCTTGGGATTGTTGGCAAGGGGTTTGGGATAAGTTATTTATGCAGCATCATGGATGCTACACAAGCTCAAAGACACCACGCACGTAGAAGATGGCACGCAAGGCAGAAATATAATATTTTATGTAATTTTGTGTCACCCTTTGTAGTTTTCAACCATATTTTGTGGATATTGGTCATTATTTTGTAAAATTAGTTAAGAGTTAGTTAGGAAGTTGTCTAAGTGGACCTTGAATGTAAAGGCACAAGACTATAAGTAGATGTTGAATCGCAAGTGTAAAATATCTTTTTAATAATCTTTGTGGGAAATATCTTTGGAGCATCTGAATTGAGATCTGTGATTTGTGAACTGTTTTGGAGACTCTGTGATTTTGCACAGAAGTAATATGACAAGATGGAAGTTGATCTGAATCCTTGTGTTCTTTTCTATTTTTGCGTTTTAATGTCTTTCACAATGCAAGTATGAATACAATGTGTATATGCGACATGGGTTTGTAGCTAATGCAATGTTTCCTTGTGTTAAATGATATTATTCTATTGGATCTGTTTGTGCATCAATATGTGACTGCAGTTATGATTGAATGATGCAATCTGTTGAGGAATGAGAATGAAAGTTGCATGAATTCATAATTTGAATGATCTATTAATATCGCGCTAAGATGATAAGTTGATGCACATTGTCCTCTCCTATTCTGTGAAAACTTGGTTACGTCAGCTCTCCCTTAAACATCTTGGGTGAGACCTCATCCTCTCTACAAGTGTTTTCAGACAGGGTAAAACCTATATGGTATGGTTCTCAGGAAGATTGTGGTGGTTTGGCTTTCAACAGATTGGGAACCCCTGTCGACTAGTTTTATTGGCTGAGTTTGTGTCAACAAATGGTTCCGTTGTGGGGACCTTGTTACGATTGAGAGGAGGATATGTGACATCTGACTATACCAGAAATTCAAGATTGGTTCGATAAAAAACTACGAGAATTTGCTGAGGCAGAAAATTAGAACTCTGGACTATCAATAGATAAGTGGCTGGACGGTACATATACGACGATCCACACAAATAATTTTTCTCTGAATTTACCATCATCCTGTATGAGTGGTTCGCATGATTAACCTATCGCAAGACAAATTTCCAAGGAGGAGAGTCAACATCCTAGACCCCTGAGTTGATCCAGGAGTTGCAGGAAACTGACAACAAGGAATTGTGGGTTGTTGAAGTCTGGTTGGACAGTATCTTGGAAGGATATATCACCAAGTTCGCGGTTGACACTAATAAGTTCTACAATGAAGCAGAAAGAGAATTTTTCAATGGACCAAGAGGTAGGTTCTTATTGTCTTTGAAATTGTCAATTAAGATGCTTGTCTGTGAAATAGACATACTGAAGATGCACCTCGAGTAGTAGAACTCTGGTGTGAGGGGCCTATGGATACCACAAAGAAAGGGGGGATATGAAGGGAATGATACAGGGTATATGGGTGCAATTTTTGATGAGACTGTGAGGGAATCTAAGGAAGAAAGTGGTCTTACGAGAGGAGGAGCAAGGTTTCGATAGGAAAAGAGGCAGAGGATAGGGGAAAGTCCTGTTGCGATCGAAACACAAGACCACGAAGGAAGACCACATGGGACGAAGAGACCCTATAATGACAAAGAGGATGACCAGGCTATGCTTGAGGTAGAGGTAAGACCAAACCCCAGCAGCAACGTACCCACACCTCCGTGCACTAGGTCACAACCAGGAAGAAACACAAGTTCAACACCTACTTGTACAATGTTCCAAAAACACTCTAATAGTAGCAGTAGATCAACATCTATAGGAACAAGGCCTAGGATGGTAGGGGACAAAGCGAAGTTACCTTTGTTCCATGGAAATGGGACTGAGGATCTAGAAAAATACTGGTTCTTGTGTGAGGCAGTATGGACTGTCAAACAAACTATGGATGATGAAGTCAAGAAGGGCCAGTTGGAGAAAACTCTTCGGGGTCATGCACTAGATTGGTTCATGAAATTTGTACAAGTTCCTACAAGGACTCTGGAAAAGACCTTAGCAGAAGTCAGGAAAGGAATTATCGAAGAATTCAGGAAAGCAAATTCTAAGGCATAGTACATTACATAATTACAAGAAATTAAGTAGTATCCCAATCAGACTGTTTGGGATTTTGATCAAAGATTCAAGACACTAATGGCAAGAGTCAGCTTTAAGATGAGAGACATTCAACATAAAGAGTGGTTCATTGCAGCGTTGCTAACTCATATCAGAATACCACCGATGCAAAAGAAGATTATGACATAGAGCGAGGCTCTAGAGATCGCCATGAAGTTGGAAGTTTCACTTGTCAAAGAAAATACAGTCAGCATGAACCGAATTCAGATGAAATTAAAGAACTTAACACTCCAATTGCAAGATATTAGGAAGGAAACAGAACAATGTGAAGATCTATGGTGCACTCGATGTCACGCAAATGGACTTACCAAGGATACTTACCTAGATTTCTGAAACTACCTGTTGTTAGAAGCCCCGAACCCATTGAGTTGTGGAAGTGTACCATGGTGTCGTATTTGTCAAGTCTATGGACATCGACATGAAGAGTGTGGATACATGCAGAAGATGGTGACGAAGCTGACAAACTTATATTGCACATTTTGTCGATCTATTGGGCATGAAGATAAAGAATGCGGTGCATATGACCTACTTCAGGAGAGAACATATGACTAGAACTATGTGAAGGGAGAAGTACAACAACCACATCCGTACATGGTACAACCACCGCCTCAACCAAAGTATGTACCACCACTACATATGCAGTTTATACCACAACAACAGTTCATGCCACATCCGCAGTATAGCCAAATGCAGATGGCTCCACTGCAGCCACAATATGTTCAATCAGCACATTATGTTCAACAACAGTTGAATCCTCCACAACATCAAGTAAACAAGCTGCAGTATCAACAGCAAGGAGGATTACACGAAGGATTGAGAGCAGGGCGCAAGGTTTTGGTCGAGGAGGAGGACGAGGTCATGGACCTGTCCAATGTTATAATTGTGGTGTATTGGGTCATTACCAGAGAGATTGCACACAGTTTCAGTGTTCATATATGTATTGTACTGTGATTGATCACATGATTTAGAAATGTCCATAGCTCATCACGAGATGGTAGGCTGGAAATGTCCCACAATTGTAGAACTAGAATCAGTTGCAAAATTAGAACCAGAATCAAGTTTTGAACCAAAATTAGCTGTAGAATCAAAACCAGAAACAAATTCCAATTTAGAACTAGAATACAAATCAGAATGTGAATCAACCTATGAATCCACCATTGAACCAGAGCTAGGGACCGACTGTTGCAACGATCTCAGCAGAGCCCAGGACGTAGGATGTTGATGTCATATTCATCACTCATGAAGGTGTGATGACGAGAGAAGATAGTCCACATCCACAAATTCGATTGGTTGGCAAGAAGAAGGTGCAGTTCTAAATCGATGCTGACAAAGACACATTTTTTGAAGTACGTGATGTGATCAAAAGGAATCCTGGTAAGTTACCTATATATGAAATGCCCACTTCTTTTGATTCAACATTGGAAGAATGACCATTGCGACAACATGGTACCTTGTAGAATTTCTTTGAAAGTTGCTTGTTGTTAGAAAGATATCCCAATGATCTTGCCAAGATTGAGTATATATTGCATCGACTGATGAAGGGATGGAAGTTCCTTGCATACGAAAAAGACCAGAAAAGAGATGTGCATGAACATTCAGATTGGGGACTATGAGGTTGATTCATTCATCTTGGCTCTAGGCTCATATGTTAATATTTTGACAAGACAAACATGGAAAAAGATGGGGAGCCCAATGCTGAGCTGGTCTTTAGTGCAGCTACGACCGACCAACTAGGCCAGAGTAACGCCAATCAGGTGGGTTCCACACCTTGTTGTCGAAGTGGAAGGCATGAAAACCTATGTTGATTTCGATGTGATTGAAGTCATTGATGGTGGAGGATCCTTTCCCACATTATTAGGGATCATATGGGCCAACAACAGTATGGAAGTGATCAATTTTAATAAGCGTGTGATGACATTTGAGAATCAAGACACCAGAGTCATTGTTTTAATGGATCCAAACGAAGGGCGAAGGTATATTGAGCCAGTGAAAGATGAAGTTGTCAGAGGATGAGATCATGCATATAACATTTTAGAAGATTATGTACATCTGACTGCTGATGGGGAACTTGGTTGGTGCAATGCTAGCTCTGTGTCTTCTGACTCTGATGATGCTTTAGAGAACTGGCAGAACCGCTTTCATGAAGTGTCACTACGTAAGTGAGGATTTATTACACAATCACTGTGTTGCGTCATGACTAAGACCATTGAGTTACCTATTTATGAAGGAATTCCTGATTTATCTAAGTTTCTTGTCAAATTCAAAGATAAGGGATCAGAACCACAACGATTATTGGCGCTGGAGGAAGAATTGAAGGCTACTCCATCATGCTAGTGGGTGACCCATAGGAAGTCGATCATTAGATAGTTGTAGTGTCGAAGACTGATGGCAGTTCAGTTTGGAGATGTAGAGGTATACCATGCTAGAAGGTACAATGGGAAAATAATCCCCGGTGATCATTTGATTGAGTGTCAAACCTTGTGGGCATCACGACCAAAGGATGAGTGGTTCCATGCCTTTATCCACACATTGGATGAAATATTGCGATATTGGTATATATCAGTTGAATTGTGTAGAGAGATCACTACCTGGGAGGGGTTGATGGTTTGCTTCACTCACACCTCCAGTTTCGTGGATGCCAATCCAGATGTTCATAATGCGCTGCAGCTCATCCGCGATGTTGTTCTAAAGGTAGTGCTGGTCGCATATCTAGTGGATCCGCATGCGCATTGTCACATGCAATCAATGATGGAATGTTATAATGTGTCAGGAGCACTGGATGATGATGATGACCTGCAGAATATAAATATTCCAAAAATGGAAGGGAGTCGAAACGCCGCAGCACCAAATGTACTGACGGATCCAATGAATCAACCATTGAAGATAAGAAAGGTCAATATTGGGATAGAAGAGGACCCAAAGTTTACAGACTTGTTGTATGAATTCCAAGATTTGTTCCCTATGAAGTTTTCTGAGAAGAAGGGGATACTGGGGGATTTAGGAGAAATGAAGATCCCATTGAAGCCAGATGCGAAACTAGTAAGACAGAGGCCATATCACCTGAATCCGCGATACAAGGAGAGGGTAAAATTTGAACTTGATAGGATGATGGATGCTGGAATAATTGAGTCAGTTGAAGAATCAGAATGGATCAACCCCATGTTAGTCCAAGATAAGAAAACGGGTGAAGTTTGGATCTGTGTCGACCTAAGAAAATTGAATGACGCATGTATGCATGATCCATTTCCGACACCATTCACTGATGAAGTTTTGGAAGGAGTAGGTGGTCAAGAGATGTATTCATTCATGGATGGATTTTATGGCTATCACCAGATCAGGATTGCAAAAGAAGATCGCCACAAAACAACATTTGTTACCGAATGGGGTTGTTTTCGGTACACTGTGATGCCTTTTGGGTTGAAGAACGCACATGCAATATTTTCTCGTGTTGTTGTCACTACGTTCAAAAATTTTATTCAGAAGTTCCTACAGGTCTACATGGATTACTGGACAGTCTACGGATTGATCAGGGATCATCTGGAAAACTTGCAACTGATGCTGGAAACATGTCGATAGCATCAGATCGCACTGAATTCCAATAAGTGTATTTTCTGCACACCTTTCGGGATGCTATTGGGTCACATCATTTGCAAGCAAGGACTCTTGGTTGACCTTGTGAAGATTGCGCTCATTTTGAGCTTACCGCCACCTACAAATGTAAATATGTTTAGAGCGACATTGGGGCACACAGAGTATTATCACAATTTCATACGAGGGTATGTTGCAATTACAACACCGATGTAAAAGTTGCTAAAGAAAGATGTAGCATTTGTATGGAGTCAAGAGTGTCAAGGAAGATTTGACACACTAAAATCCAAGATGGCTTCCCCACCAATACCGGTTTTCCCTTATTGGAACAAGGAGTTCCATGTTCATGTGGATGCAGCATCTATTACATTGGGAGTGGTACTCGTGCAGCTAGGAGAAGGAGATCTTGATCACCCACTTGCTTTTTCTAGTTGAAAGCCATTGTTTGCAGAGAAAAACTATACGACCACAAAGAGGGAAGGTCTGGCGATGGTATATGCACTACATAATTTTAGGCATTACATATTGGACAGTCATTTCAAGATGTTTACATACCATTTTTATTTGAAGTACCTAGTAAATAAGCATGTGTTGGGGGGGAAGATATGTCGATGGCTACTTCTTTTTCAGGAGTTTGATTTTGAGATAATTGTGAAGCCAGATCACTTGAATGTTGGCCCTGATCATTTATCTCGAATTGAGACAGGAGAGGAGCCCACAAACATCAAATACAGATTACCAGATGCGCAGTTGTTCAGAATCGACATGGCCGATGATTATTATGATCAAATCATTCAATTTTTGGTGACAAGAACCGCACCGGAGGACCTTACTACAAGTCAGAAGAAGCAGTTGGTGGTTAAGGCCTCATATTTCTAGTTGATCGTAGGACAACTATATAAACTAGGACCAGATGAAATTTTCTGGCCATGTGTTCTACCGCATGAATAAGGACAGATTTTGGCAGAGGCACATACGGGCGTTGCTGGGGGACACTTTGGAGGTCAAAGCTACGGCGAGGAAGGTGCTTCGCACAGGGATTTGGTGGCCCACTCTTCACAATGATGTGACAGATTATGAACGGAGTTGCGATGTATGTCAATGAACTGGAAAACCATCGAGTAGGGTTGAAATGCCGCTAGTACCTCAGGTGACATTGCAACCATTTGATAAATGGGTTGTGGACTTTGTGGGAGAAATCAAATCACCTGGGAAGCGAAATGGTGCACAGTATATCATTACAGTGACAGACTATATGACATGATGGGTGGAGGCTGCACCGGTCATAGATTGCACAGCTACGACAACAACAAGGTTCTTATTTGACAACATTGTGATGTGGTTAGGATGTCCAAGGATATTGATGAGTGACTAGGGGAGTCACTTCATCAATCGCACAACAGTGCATTGACGGAGGAGCTGCAAATACAACATAAGAAGAGTACTTCGTATCATCCACAGGCGAATGGGACAGTGGAAGCATTCAACAAAGTGTTGGAACAGGCACTTACAAAGGTATGTAATGCAAACTGTGATGACTGGGGTTTAAATATTCCAGTAGTCTTGTGGGCATATCGCACCACTTGCAAGAGATTGACAGGGAAGACACCATTCATGTTGGTGTATGGGAAAGAGGAAGTCATGCCTATGCAGTACATTGTTCTGAGTCTTCGTATTTCTGCAGCACTAGGCATGGATGATGAAACAACACTAGAAGAATGATTAGACCAGTTAGTTCAGCTCGAGGAAGGCCACTTTGTTGCGGGTTTTCATCACTGTGTTGAGAAGGATTGACAGAAGGATTGGCATGATCGCCATATAAAGATTAAATAGTTTCAGCAAGGAGATTTGGTGTCGTTGTATGACATCAAGTTCATGAAGCATCCAGGTAAGTTATAGATGCATTGGTTAGTCCCATATCTTGTTAATTCCATTACTTCAGGAGGTGTAGTTCAACTACAACAGTTAGATGTAGCGATGATACCAAAGTTATTGAATGGTAGTAGGATGAAGCCCTATAGGACGGGCCCAGAAACATGCAATGCTTGAGGCACGGAGCAAAAAATAAATAAATAATATATATAGGTAGGATGATGGATGAAAGGAGGGAACACCAAGGGAAAGTGGATGTGCAAGAATAGGAGCCAGTAGCGCAGTTAGGAGGTCATGTTGCGACAGCCACAGGGCTGCACATAGAGTCAAATCAACAATGAATGAAGAAAGTTAAAAGCATTTAACTAGCAGCGCTTGTTGAAGTGATGCACATTTATGGCTGATCCGACCATTGGATTGACAAGATCGTTGGTGGATTTGGGTCGTTAATGATGAATTTGGTCATGATGATCGCATTGATTTGGTAATTATGAGTATGGATCGACTTGATACTATAATAAGGGGCTCGACGCGGTTGGAAGACACCATTGTGCAAGGTTTGAGTGGAGTTGCAGAGTTGTAGAGATATTTTTCAAGTGAATCCGAGCAAAGTGACTGAATTGCTAACTATAGAGAGGGTGTGTAACTGTTAAGTATTGTGTGGCATTGGTATGGCATGCAAAGTGACCCAATCAAAGCAGATATTTCAAGTGAATGGGATTCACCAATTAGATAGGTAACCATAGTGGAAGAAATTGCTAGTATGTCGATAGGAAGCGGTACTAGGTAGCCTAGCTATCCGGCACCACAGAATAGACAGACCCACACATCTACGAGGGAAGCAAAGGAAACTGTGCATACGGGGCCATAGAGCTCAGGAGATGTTGAGTTAGTGACTCGAACAGGGGTGTTCATCAAGTACATCCCTGGGTATATACCTCCTAGTCGACCTGGTGCAAATCCCAGGAAGCCCACAAAAAATCAAAAGTATCAAGTAAGGATGTCAGTGATACCACAAGGGATGGTATTCATTTTTGACATCATTCCTGCCCTGGTGCAAATGAAATATGATGACCATGAACTGCTCGCACTGGAGGATGTTGCAAATGAACCTTATGTGCCAATGGTCGCAGTAGGAGGCGACCCGATAGAACGCATTCCGCATGACTAGGCATGTGGTCTAGACAATATCAATGACCAAGTAATGTGCATCGATGCAAGGATTTTGGCCAGCAAAGTGGTCAGGAAGAACCGCCACGTCCAATGTAACTCGGGGGTGGTTGCATGTGCTGAGCAGTGTGCGCAAGGTGTAAAAATGAATTGGTCACTTTTTCTCGTGAACCAGTTGGGGAAGGACATAGTGGTAGTATAGGCGAGAAAAATACCATTTACATACAGTTGGTTACTCATCTTGATCATGTTAGTGGCTTGGATGGAGCCAGATGACTATCAAGGCATGGATGTAGAAGCAGTAAAGGTATTGAAGGGTGCACTATATCAGAATCTATGGTGGGTAAAAGAACCCAAAAGATTAACAGATTGTGCGATCCAATTTTGGATCTATTGGGAAGCACTGCAGGCAGTAGCGATAAAAGTTCCAAGGTTATTTGAGGAAGCCACCACAAAGTATCAAAGGATTGCATGGTTCACAATCGAACCACATGCCATTCATGTACAAGTGCAGCATGACCCAGACAGGAAATGGTTGTTGATTCATTGTAAATTGTCTAACGTAGAGTTAGAAGCGATGGTTAACGATTGGCCTGCAGAATGGCGGGAACCAGTTAGTTTAGAAGAAGTATCGATGAGACCCCCGACGGACTCCCCTGTTGATCCTGTGCATAAGCACAACCAACAGAGTGAGCATGATTCATACCAAGAATCGTCAAAGACACCTACGGACCCATAAGCAGAATGCATGTTCAATGAGCTAAGAACAAAGAAGTACATGGAGCAAGGTGCGAGCAGCAATAGCATCACGCAAGGGATGGAGGCACCGTTGAATCAGATCGTCAAGGCTGTTATAGATGCCACCGATGTGGCAACAAAAGAAATGAATAAATCGACACAAGATGGATTTGCAGAGGTAAGAACCAAACTTAATTGTTTGTATGATGTTGTCTCAAAGAGAGCACCATAAGGTGCGACTGTGCAGGGATTTGTGTCAATCAAAACTAAGCTGCGGGTCAGGAATGTTCAAATTCCCCCAATTGTGATTGACACTGGAATAGAGGAATTTAATAATTCCCTACAACAGTTGCAGGACATATCACTGGATATCAACATTTTGTCCACACAGATGTTGGTACACATGCAACGAGTCACCAACCAGGAGTTGGCAGACAGACAAAAAGAAATGAATGATCAATTCTTGTGGTCGCAGGAGAAAGAGGAGAAAGTGTAGAAAGAGGTTGAGGAATTACAACAAGAAAAGGAAAAAGTTGATGGAATAGAAAGCGCAGGAAATTGAAGCACTGAAAAAAGTGCAAGAGCAGTTGAGGGTGAAGAGCGCCGCAGAAATCACAAAGCTAAAGAAGGAACAAGATCGCCTTGTCGTTGAGAAGGCACATCTATGGGGAAGTCACGTAAAGTTGGAAGAGGAATTTGTGGATGCATGTCAATACATGTTGGAGAGCACCGTGGAGCTAGATGCAGTGGTAAGAGCACAATTACTTGAGGTTGTTATTTCAAAATTATAGAGTGAGAATAACATTTTGGAGGCTTTGGTACACCTAGCCATGCCACCAGAGAAAATGGCGGTGCGAAAGAGCGCTATTGAAGATTTGGCAACACAACTCGATGAACTAAAACATGAGGAAAAGAAAGTGACATATGTGACTACACATTTTTGGGGAAGCGTAGTGCAGGATGAACAGCTAGCGCAACTGACCACACAGTTGCAGGAAACCGAAGGATAGCTAGCGACATTGAAGACGTCATTGAGAAATATGCCACTGAGGGTTCAGATCACCAAGTCAGCAGAGCTAAAGGACATGCAGCAGCGGGTAGCGAAGGCCCAAGAAAGGAAACAATGATGCACCACACAACTCGATGAGTTTCGGGAGATTGGAGTGCAACTTTCTATCAAAGCGGTTTCTGCGCTACAGGAAACACCAGAAGGTAAAAAGGAGATCGCTAAGAAGATGGTCGAGAATCCAGTCACACATGATCTGACTGTGAGCTAAGAGATAGTTGACAGAGTTATAGAACATGTCAAGGCGATTACTCAACAGTATGAAGATTTCAAGCTCAAGATTACTCAGTACACCATGTCGAACTTGCACGGCTCAAGGGTGAGCCACAAGATTGTGTTCGGGGCCTATTGGCAAGGGGTTTGGGATAAGTTAGTTGTGCAACATGAAAGATATTGTGCAAGCTCAAAGACACCGTGCAAGTAGAAAATGGCGTGCAAGGTGGAAATAGAATATTTATGTAATTTTTTGTCACTCTTTTGTAGTTTTCGACCATATTTTGTGGATATTGGTCATTATTTTGTAAAATCAGTTAAGATTTAGCTAGGAAGTTGTCTAAGTGGACCTTGAATGTAAAGGCACAAGCCTATAAGTAGATGTGGAATCATAAGTATAAAATATCTTTTTAATAATCTTTGTGGGAAATATCTTTGGAGCATCTAATTTGAGAACTATTATTTGTGAACTGTTTTGGAGAATCTATGATTTTGCGTGGAAGTAATATGACAAGACGGAAGTTGACTGAATCCTTGTGTTCTTTTCTATTTTTCTGTTTTATTGTCTTTCGCAATGCAAGTATGAATACAATGTGTATATGCGACATGGATCTGTAGATGATGTGATGTTTCCTTGTGTTAAATGATGTTGTTTTGTTGGATCTATTTGCGCATCAATATGTGACTACATTTATGATTGAATGATGCAATCTATTAAGGAATGAGAATGAATAGTTGCATGAATTCATAAGTTGAATGATCTGTTAATATTGCGCTAAGATGATAAGTTGATGCACACTATCCTCTCCTATTCTGCAGAAACTTGGTTTTGTCAATTGTCCCTCAAACATCTTGGGTGAGACCTCATCCGCTCTGCAGGTGTTTCTAGACAGGGTAAAACCTGTCTGGGTCGGTGCTCAGGGAGATTGCGGTGGTTTGGATGTCCACAGAGTGGGAACCCCTTTCGACTTGTTTTGTTGGATGAGTTTGTGTCAACATGGATTTAAATTTGTAGGATATACAGGAGAAGAAGGACTTAGAAAAAATCCCATAACCAGCTTTGTCAAGAAGTTGAAGGCTTGCATAATGTCATTGCATAGCTATAGACTAAAAATTAATGATTGAAGAATGAATTGGAGACAATCCATACCTAGATTGGAGATGAGGATTCCCTCTTTTAAACTAGATTTTTGTAGCAATTTAATGAGAAATCTTGAATGATTTATGTTCTAGAAAGTACCATGGAATCTATTTTCCATAATTTGGTTGATGAAATTTAAGATAATTCATATTTGGTCAATGACTTGGAAGAAGAGGTGAAATCCCTCTCTCATGAAGATATTGATGGCTTGAAGATGAAAATTTGTAGATTGGAAGTAGAAAATACCCAGCTAGTTAATGAGGATACCCACTTGCAAGCCTTTGTTGATGAGTTTTATGAAGAAGTTTCCCCTCTTCAAAAAGACAATAATCGATTGCTTGAAGAATATCAAACCTTGAAAGAAGATTGTGATGCTCTGTTACTGCAGTTGAATAAGAGAGATGAGGTTATTAAGGGATTGTATGATTGAAAGCAAAGTATTGAATAGAAGGTCCGTAGGCTGCCAATTGTTGAGAAAAAATATTTTTATTTGTTATTTGATGAGAAGAAGGATGTCAAGATACCGATTGTTGAGTAGAAAACTACAATTATTGAGTTGGCACTCTCACCCATTACATCTTTCACCTTTGATTCTCTTGCTTGTATCCCGATCATTTGTGAAATAACTGAGTGTAAGAAAGATGTTGATGATGTTGTTTCATCTCATGTTTTTTTGGCTACTAATGATGTTATTTCTCCTAGCTTTGAGAAGTATACTACATGTATAGAATCCCAACTACTGAGAAAAATGGGATATAATTGAGGAGGACTTGGGAAGCATTGACAAGGTATTGTTGTTCCTATTACCCCTTAATTGAAGCCACCAAGAGAAGGTCTTGGATATGATGGTGTTACACCTAGTTATGTTAACACAAAAACAATGTTGTTTGTTGTTGGTGGAATTCAGACTGAACAACAACTTGTTGTTGAATGTGTTGTTGAGTTGGCTATCATTGATGAGCCAAAAATTGAGAAGGTTGTTGCAAAAGACATTGTTGCTTATGTGCAAGGTTTTTCTGATCCTCTCAATGAACCATAAACTGAGCCTGCATCCCATGTTTCATTAGAACAAAAAATTGTTCCATATAGACATCCTCATCAGAAGAATTGGAGGAATTTTCTCAAGAATCAGAATTCTTGGAAAGGTGGAAACTATGCTTTTAGAACTTTCCAAAAAAGATGTGAAAGACAGATTCATTGACTAATATCGACTACAATGATAGATTGTGTCTAGATTTATGAAAGGTCATGGAATAATTTGAACAGATGCTTGAGGATGTCATACAAATGTTTATCTTCAACTAGACTACCATACAATGCTCCTATTACATGCTTTTGATTGCTTTGGAAGTGGTCGACTAAGGCGCGAACAAAGATGGATGTCAACAAATGGATCGATCAGAGGTGATTTTCACTGGTGCATCACATGACTATCGATTGATATTGATTAAATAATGATCAACTAAGACTCGACCAAGTGATGATAGTCGACTAGAACATCAACTCAGATTTCATTGATTGAGCTTCATCAATGGTGATTGTTGATTGAGTTTCAATTGGATTGTTTGTCAACCGAGCTATGACTACTATTATTGTTTTGTACTTGATTTTCCCTTGACTATGTTCAAGGGGGGGAGAAATTGAATATTTAAATACCTTTCTATGAGATAAAACCCAATTGTTGTTGACTCAAATGCTTCTTGTTGAATTAACTGGACAGACTGAACTATGTTCAATTAGATTTTTGGGATTTCTTATGTGTACTATTGCAAGTACCTAATTTTTGGATGAACAAAAGTTTTATTGCAGATACTTCCTATACTTGGTGCTCTTATGGATAGTCGACTACTCAACTGGATCAAATTGTCTTGTTGTCTAGTCTACTAATCAACTGGGACTGTATTTAGACAACAATATTGTTGAATGTTTGGAAACTTGCTTTGAGTTTGATGATGATTGTGATAGTGTTTTTGAATTATTCTATGAGTGTTATTGTACCAAGATTGATCATTGTTTGTAGTTCATATAAAATTAAGTGGGGAATGTGTTGTAGCCACAACGGTACCATCTTCATAAAAGATGGGAACTCCCTTCATTTAGAATTTTGCAATCATTTAGTTGTTCTCTTTGATTTGATCTTGTCTCCTAACTAGTAACCAAAATCATAATATCTCAAGCAAAATAGTTCTTCATTAAGAAAAATGCCCAAATCTTCGATGGATTCATTACATAAATAAATTTCAGTAGTCAAAGTTTGGTATGATCATATCCCTATTATACTTCCTCAATTTTCTATTCCCCGAATTCATATTTTATAATTTTTTGTAATAAGGAATCAATGGCTATTTAAGAAATTTTAAGTTTGAGCACCAACTTTTCGACTCTAATTTTTCGGAAGTCGAAAGTTGGGAAGAAAGTTTGTGTTTTTTGAATTTACGCTCTAACTAGAGACACCTGAATCTACTATCCAAGGTGTTCTTTGAAGTTGGGAGTTGGGATGTTATTAACTCTCACTATGTTTTTCCTACCAAATTTTGTTGTCTAACTTTTACACCTACTTTAACAAGAGGGAATCAGAGCATTACTATTACATGTGTTATTTAAGCTAACTTCTGACTCCCAATCATACTTTTTATTAATGGTTAATTTAAACATTCGAAATTCGATGAACTATTGATCATCCTGTTAGTTTTAACCCCCATCTCCGATGCCCTACTTTACAGGATATAAAAGATTATTTTGACACTCAAAAGTCAAAGAGTTATCAACCATTATATAAGTTTATATCCCGATCCCCGACTCCTGAATTTTTGGTTCCCACATACAAAAAAAAATTCAATTCAAATTTTGGTGTACGATGAAATAATTTAATGTACTAAGTTCATTGAATGAAATTAATGGTTTAAACTGTTGATTTTCTGCATTTAAAACACCTCACATAGCCCTAATTTATTGTAAAACTTAAAACAAAATTTGAGTTCAACGCCACTATCGCAAAGAGAATTCATCCCTACAAGTGAAAATTTATGCACAACATGTAGGATTCACTATATCTATTTTTAGGAATCCAATAAACACTATGGAAAAAAGGAATAGATCTAAAGCTCCAACCGAATATTGGGAACTAGAGACCCTAATTTTGGATTCTATTCCAACATGAACACTTAGGTATCCAATACCCAATGCCTTGGTTGGGTCAAAATCTATGCCATTTTCAATAGTGATGAATTCTCTGAATTCAATGATGAAGACCCTATCTACTAGAATATCAGTAATTCCAAGTTCCAAAAAATTGTCATGCACCCCGTCATTACACCATACACGAATTTAGTCAAATGGGTGATCAACTTTGGAGATGTCCTAACAAGAAATTTTAGAGATTCCCACTAGATAGTTTTTGCAAACATCAAACCCAATACATTTGACAAAATCTATGGATTAAAGACTCTGAAACAAATTCTTACAGAAGATATCATAAAATAATTTGAAAGAAAGATTGAACCTGAAGTCCTATTAAAGACTTGGATGGATGACCCGTGTACCTTCATACTCATTCCAAATAGAAAATACCCCATTGCTCTGTTTAGAGAACCCTACAAGCTACTTGTAGCCATGCTATGAATATTTTATGCTGCAAAGAATTTCCAATATTTTAAATTGGAATGGACTCCTATGGCATATTATATTGAGACAACATGTAAGGTATTCGATTGGGCTCAAATTTTTTCTATCACTTTAAAAGATGCTATTGTCCAAGTATAGAAAACCCCAACCACAAAGAAGCCTAGTTTTTATCTATTGGCTTATCTAATGGATGTGGTATGTGCCTCATTCGAATTTTCTTCCACAAATTGGCATTGGAAAAAGGAAAAGCCTCCCATTCATATTATGTATTCAATTCTATGGGAAGACAATTATAGACCACATACCTATGACATCTGTGAAAATTTTATTAGTGATGTTCGTCTTGATATTTTTAAGAAAAATTCTCCCTGACTTTCTGAAAATAATCTCTGTCATTGGTTGCAACTATAGGAAATTGGTATAGCATAGAGTATTTCACTTACCTCAAGATATGGGAACTTAAAGCAAGAATCTATTACCTAGGGTTGTTCCTGGGTGAATGGAACTTGCAGAGGTTTCTTTCCAAACTGTCATGGATGGTGTTCACAATCATATACATTCTAAGAAACGAGGAGCATGGCCCAAGTTTCCTTTATACATTGGACATTTAGTAATTTAGAATGCAGCTCATGCTAGTATCATCTCCAAGGAGGCAGTTAATCTAAAATTAGGCTAGATAGAAAAGAGAATGCATGAACATAAATGGATTATTTGGGTTTATCCCATGGACAGCTCTTTATTCCATGGCGCTCATAGTTTTGAAGAGGTTATGAAAAAAGTAATCAATTCCAGGTCAAAGAGTGTTAATACATGAAGCCAAGAAGCAGTTGAAACTCATATAGTTATTATAAGAAAGAAATAGATTCTTTTAACACTAAGAAAATACTAAAAAGGAATCAATGCAGACATTTAGTGAAACTAAAGTGTCTACTCCTGCTACTACTAAATATGAAGAGCAACTACATTTGGAGAATAAAAAAGGAAAAAAACCTATTACTAGCTCCCAACCTACTTCTCCCATTCAAAAGTTAAATTCCTTAATGCAAAAAATACAGGACTTACAAAGTAAGGAATATCCCTTTACTAAATCAATTTTCCATGTTGATTCTGTTCCCAGAGTTACACACAATATATTTGTTAATATTGGAGGAAAATTAAAGTTAGTTAACCCTCCTCCTCAAACATCTATTGAATAAGTCATTGACCTAGAAGAGGGGAATCTTGTAGAGGTTATCAATCCAACCCCAGTCACCTTAGAAACTAAAAAAACTATTGATCCCCAATATTCCCAAGTTATCAATGATAATGTCAAGGTTCAACAATCTCCAGTTAATAAATTATTAGATGTTCCTGTTGAAAAGGGTCCCATCATTCAATATGTCCCCATCTCACCTCACATTTCACAACTCATTCTTCCAAAATCAGGTGATCAAACTATCAACCGTGATGATACTTCATATAACCCTCACACCAAGTAAGATCCTATATGTGATAATACTTATCAAAACCCAAAACTTACCAATAAGATCTGCAACCAATTGAAACAAATAATCCTATTGTTCCTCCTTTACAACCACAAGATTCTCTGCTTACTCGGGATACTCAACTTCCTGTTGATGGTATGTATACAATCACTAAAGTTGAAACCAATTTTCTAGAGTCTTCTCAATTAATCCCTTCAACTCATGACCAATCATTTCCCATCATCAACACCACAGACGTTTTAACTTCTCTAAAGGATCAACATATTTTGGTGAAGAAGCTGTACTGGTTTTACAATATTATTGTTTTAGCAAAAAACAAAAATCAATAATGAAAAGACGCTCCAAAAGAAGCAGAGAAGGCCAATTTATTATTGAACTAGTTTCCAGTAAGATCATTTGGAAATCATCCTCTGATGATCCTCGGGGTGAGGCTATAGAAGTGGTTGCAACTATGGGGGCCTTTGTAGGAACAAATTTTGATTCTGTATATGTTCTAAATAAAGCACTAAATGAAGAAAAATAAAAGAATGTGACAATGCATAATGAAAAAGAAACTCTACAAGAAAACCTAAACCAACAAATAGAACAACTCAAAGTTGAACACAATTCAGAATTGCAAGGCTTAAGAGACCAAATTCAACAGTTATCATGGAAAAAGACATTGCAGAAGAAAAGGTGATATATTAGGCTATTGAGCCTATAGATATTAAAACATAAATGAAGGAAAATAAAGAGCATGACACTTCTTCTACATTTTCAAACATACGACATAGGAATTCAGTTATGAAGTTATAGCATGCAATGAGGGTTTGAGAAAGACTCGGATCTCGTTCTTTCAGGGACTTAAAGAGGTATTGGATGATTTTAATGCTTTTGAAAATCTATCAGACCTTCTGGATGATCATATAAATAAGATAAATAAGGTTGTTTCATCTTATGAAAAACTATGTGAATTGCATAAACACCTAAATAACGTTCCCCGAGATATACCTCACCTAGATTCCATGAAACTTATGAAAGTCTGATTATCAGTAGTCTTGGGAATATGCTTGTGTTAGAACTAATCATACAATCGAAAAGGGTTAGAAAATATGTGTCAGATAGTGGATGCTTACAAATGACTACATGGAAACTTTGGGCATGCCTACCTTTGATGAATTAGCAAACTTAGATCCAAGTAACTTAAAGATAGTTGAAGTAGAAGAACAACAAGATCAATCAGTCAACATAATTCAAAATACCACTCAACTAGATATCTTCTCATTCATATTGTTGATATCGAGTCCCACTCAACTCAGAATTAGATTATAATGGTTTTTAGACAACTGGTTAAAAATTTGTTTCAACAAGATTAGATCTCTCTTATGTAAGAGTCAATTGCAGTTAGAACGTGCTAATTACCTAGATATCACTGAGATGTGGGAGGTTTATTTGATATGGAAATATTTTGCTGCTAATTCTAGGTAGGCTAGGTAATAGTGATGTCTCAAATGACCCTAAAACTTTTCCTTATTATGTAGATATTTGATTGTATTTATTATACCTTCTCGCCTTTAGAAGGGGGTGATACGTTGGAGAATCACTGGTGGAATTTCTCGCACTAAAGCTTGTATGAACTCTTTATCTTGCAATAACCAAGTATGTACTTTTTTCATACTGGGTAATGTCAAATAGAAGAATTGTTTTTGCATGTGATGATTCAACAATTATGAATAAAGTTTGCTTTGTTGCTTTGTGTATTTCACTGAATCGTATATTAATTGATTTCATATGTCAATGATTCCAGAGATTAAATAATCATTTTAGATTTTTTTGTTGTGATGGACTGATGTTAGTGATTCACGTGAATTTGTTCATCTATTTTAGCCGTGATGTTTTCCTTTGTGAATTCCTTGGCATGATGAGATACTAATTTCAATTTAAATGTTTCATAATTAACCATTCTTTTAACCAATCTCCTAGTAGGTTTCCCTGTTGGGAACCATTAACCAAATATACCTTTTCACCTTTAGAAAAAATGTTCCCTTTTTAGTTACTACTAGAAACTTGCACAAAACCATAAGTCTCCTCTAGAGGAGAAAACCATAAAGCCAACGAAGGCTCAAATCTGTTGGAAGTGGTTATACCAAACACCTTGCAAATAGGAGAATTACTATGAAGATTCTTTGAAGTTCTCATATCAGATCACTTTTCTTGTGTTGTCATTTGAATGAATTTTAGGCGTCAACAAAATGCTATATAAATTTTTCTTTCCTCCAAGCTAAGTTTATGAGGAGGTGTGGGAACCTGTTGTCCCTTGTACCCTCATCTTGTCAGATTATAACTACTTCGGATTATTTTAATCCACTTTTCGTGGACATTTGGTCCCGTGATTATTGGGTTGGGATTCAACCCAAACCTATCTATAGATTATCTATCTGATTGGTTTATAATCACAATTGGGATCATTGATCTGGTGCTTAAGTGAAATTACAGTGTCTTTTGACTCCACCTCTTCTCTCTTTGGAAACATTTCTCTTTTGTTAATTTTATTGTTTTTCCAAACACCAATCATTAGATACATATATTAGCATAACATCCATAAGGATACTGGTGTTAGGGAAATCCAAAGGTTAACATGAAACCCTTAATCATACCATATACATTATTCTATCTAGAATCCATGGTACATACATTCTTTTAAGGCCTTATCACTTCCAATCCCAACTAGTTCATTACATTTAAAGACACGACATTGTTTGATGGCCCATAATCAAGCATATAATTATAAAGAAGAATGTTACTAGTCATTAAAACAATATATAAAGGTGAGTACCTACCATTCTTGTTATATTGATCCATTCCCAAATAAATATGGCCTTCTTCTAATATATATTTTCTATTTTCTAGATTCAATTTTAAACCTTATCTTTTTGTGATGGTATCTTTAATAATTACATTAGACTAAGCATAATGTCTTAAATCCAAATTTCTTAATCATATTTGTAAAATTGAAATCATGGAATACCATACAAGTTTTGTCTCTTGAAAGGTGTAAAAAATAAACAAGTTTAAGGAAACTTATCACATTTTTTTCTTGTCATGTCAGTATTTAATGGGACCTATGTCATTGTAGAGAAGACATATAGATACTACATGCCAAAAGTTCAAACTCAAAAGGGTATAAAAGTAGATTTATATTAGGTGCAAGACTAGCTTATAGGATAGTCTCCAAATTATGGTTTTAAAATGTATGCTAGCTTACAACTTGTTTGAGGTGATTCAAATAGTGTGGTAAAGAGAAAATACAAGACAAACATATGTTAACATTATTTGTGGGTCACATGGAAAGAGGTGGTGGAAAAAAATTCTACACTTGTTAAACCTCTAAAGAGCTCATCCATGACTTTTGAAGAATGTGAAGACTTATGGTACCATTTTGAAATTGTGATCTAATGTGGAAGTACAATATAGTACATTTTAAGAGAAAGTTATTTTCATCATCCACTTTCTTGATATTGTAAAGAGTACAAATGCTTTCATCTCGCGTCATTTCAGAAATTGTCCAATGCCTTGTTTGGGCATGGAGATCATGAGAGTTTGTTCATGTTATAGCAATGTTGATTTTCTTCTTGATAGTAGTTATTATATAAATATATTTTTAACCTTCTAGATTAGGGTTGATGACCTCTTTATAGTAATTAATTTTCTCATGTCCTCTAATTCTCTATTGTGCCACAA
Source organism: Pseudotsuga menziesii (assembly GCA_001517045.1). Classification (NCBI taxonomy): domain Eukaryota; kingdom Viridiplantae; phylum Streptophyta; class Pinopsida; order Pinales; family Pinaceae; genus Pseudotsuga; species Pseudotsuga menziesii. Next base: position 263,608 of record LPNX010813435.1, on the reverse strand, counting down.
TTTCTCTTTAGATTTAGATTTAAAAATATTGTTAATGGTATCAATATTTGTTATCGGATAAATCTAATCAAGCAGACTCAAGCTAGATCTCCTTAGCCCAAGTGGATCTAGAACAAATAAAGTACACAATACAACCTACTTTCCTAGATCAAATATAAATGCAAGCTAATAGATAGATCACTTACCTTAGGTCTGCAAATCCTCTTCTCTCTTTGTTGATCCAAGCTCCATAGCCTTCAGATCTTGAGCTGCAAAACTCTGTAAAGCAAGTGGAAACTAGCAAACAGTACATGTGTATCCAAACATGAATTTATCTAAGCTAACAATTAAGGAAGAAATCTCTAAACATTATCAACATAATAACATTTATGGAAATAGATTTGTATTAATGTAATCAAGGAGATACATAGAATTACATAAAGAATGAGAGTCACAACTTATCCTTAACGCTGCAACCTTCCATCCAACAATCCAAGCCAATCCTCCAAAGCAAGAGAGTACCCAAAGGAGGATAGGGATCACCTAGAAATTCCACTACAATAAGAATACCATAGTCCTTCCTCCCTTCACCATGGAGAGAGGGTTCAATTTATAAGGCTAAAGGGATAGAGTAGGTTGAGGATTAGGAGGAGGGGTCTAAGGGGTCTTCCCAATAGGTTAGGAACCGAATGCCACCTCACCTAGAATGTAGGTAAAGTCTTCCACCTCATCCACCTTCGAGAAGGGCCTTGAAGCTTCGTTTTTTTCCTTCAAAATACCACTGACGCACCTAGCAATAGGAGACTAAGCACCGGTGCACATACCATAAGGGGAAAGAGTTCCACCGACGCACCTAGCATGAAGGGAAATAGCATCGACGCACCTTTTCTTAGGAGAAAGAGCACCACCAACGCACCTAGCATGAAGGGGAAAAGCGTTGGCCTATATAGAGAGGGTAAAAAGGGTAGGAACAACCTCAAATCAACCCAGTTTAGCAGAGAGAACTCTAGGGATTAGGCATAGGGTTAACACATGGCTCAACATGACGAGATTTCGGTGTAAAAATATTTTGTAAAGTGGCCTCATCCTCTATTGTCCAATGATTTAGCCAAGACTTGGCATTTTTATGCCAACACATCTTGAGCCATAGGCAGCTTTAACTTGGGTTTGAAGAAATATTAGGAAGCCTCTTGTCTCTCATGTTAGTTGTTTTGTGCTTGTATATTAGGTACCTAAACATAGACATAATCTCAATGGGGAAATACCCACTTCTACGAGGTCCAGGATAGAATGGTTCGTATTACTTTTAATATTAAGATTGTAAATTATTAAATGTTTTTTTATTTGCTTTATCTTTCTATATGATTCTCTAGAGATGTTGTATCCCAAATTTCACATCCATTTAAGATAATAGGAGTGATGAGAGTATGGAAGAAAAGTTTATCCTTTTCCCACATCCAATAGTTACTTGATTTACAATTGTGTGTGTGTGTGTGTTCCTATGAAGTGGTTTGACTTGCCATGCTAACGATGTGCTGGAAAAGGAGGTCATGAGGTTGAACCGCTTGGGTCCCTTTTGATTAGGAGAAAATGTTTTCCGTTGACAAAAATTACCTTGAGTGCCATTCATAGAATGCGAGGAAGTGCTAGCAGATTTTTCCATAGAAATGTTCCTTTGAAAAAAATTACAACCCAAGGGGTTAGCTAAACTAGATGCCATAAACAAATGCGGGAAAACATCCCATCGGTTTCCTTGAGAGGTTTTCCTTGGACACACACACATTGTTAGGATAGGAAATGTTAAATCTTGTTGTTGCAAGGAAAAATTATGCAAATATTATGTCTTGTGTATAGATGATAATGGTGGAACCTTGACTACCATAAAGAACTTTGATGATATGCATTGGATTTCCTTCCAATGGTGCAACTTTGAACTACATACTTGTAGGATGATTGCCACTCGTCATGTCATTCATATGGTCATGGTCCTAACTTTCCCATAGATAAATATGACATAGAAACTGAAACCAATGATAACTATCCTTATGTATGTATGATATATGTATAGATATATATTAATTGTAGGGTTATTAATATCAACTTAATAGAACATATTAATTTTAATTAGTTGTATTATTCAATGTAAATTTCTGGAGCTAGTTCTCTCTTATAAAAATGAAAATAACACCTTCAGATTTAGCATTGCGTGAACCATTAACACCATGCAATTTGGTTGTCTTTGTCTTTGGCTAGTAACCGTGAATAGAGAGTATTTATTTTTCCAAAGTCACCCAAGACTCGAACTTGGTCCCAACTACCATTATGTGTGCTAGTGCATATACACAAGTGGGAGCATAAAAACTAACATGTTAATTGGTAGAACTTGAAACTTGGTGAGACTATATTAACACAGTGAATTGAAATTTAACAAACTCAACTTTTTTTGTCCCTTTATTTTTTTCTAAGAGACAAAGTTTTACCTTGATCTACTATTTTTTTTCAAAATTTTGACGATCTAATAATCTTAAAATGGGTCAAAACTCCTAAACACAAAATTATATACTAAAAGTTTCCATCAATCAAGTGAAATTATAATGTTTTTGCAAAATTCTTATTAAATTTGATTTTTACTCAAAATAAAATTAAATTTAACTAATCCCAATTATTATTACATAAAATAATATAAAGATATATAATAGAGTATTAATTTAACTTAACCTACATAAAATAAACCTAAACCTATAATAGATAACATCACTTAACCATTACTATCCACAAAATAACAACTAAAATTCACATTAATTAACATCAGTCTAATTCTACATAACTTTTTTACAAACCATTAATCCTACCCAGAACATTTTTCACAAATCAAATCAAGCTATTCATCATATACACAATTAAAATCTCTCTCTTTCTCTTTTTATATAAGGCTTTGGATGTATTATAAAAGACAAAAGGCCTCTTCTTAACTCATATATAGACACTTAAATGGTTCGAAATAAACTACTAAATATTATATGATCCTGTAACTTACAAAGGGTAGTAGTGTATATAATCAAGGGTAGTAGTATATATAATCACTTCCATATAGGACTATAAAACTTTATGGTAGATAGATTACCAGTCTTGGATCAGAAAGAAATTACACGAACTGGATGCTCGAAGGTCAGTACAGATTACATGAACTGGATGCTCATCGGTAAAAGACATGGTTTTGGAATCACAATTTCTCTCATCATTAGACATAAGGCGGTCTTTCGATCAAATCTGTAATCACTATGTAAGAATCCTCAACACGACATCTGATATTATTTTAGTGCCACCACAGTCTTCCATTCTTTCTTTGACAGTACTACCCATTTTCTCTGAATCATTATAGAAAATGAAGAGATTCATGCACGTTCTTTATTTAGGATCCATTTTGGCAGTGAGTATGATCCAGATTTCCATTTGGGTTCTCAAAGAATCCTTTAAATGTCGTTTGGGCACTTCAGAATCCATTCTGTGACAGTTTACTGTTCTCCTATTTAGTTTGAAGAGAGAAAGGGCCAATATGAGACTTAAAAAGGGTGATACAGTGGAAGTTTCAAGTGACGAGGAAGGCTTCAGTGGAGCCTGGTTTCCTGCAACCATTCTCGGGAAGGTGGGAAATGGCAAGGGCAAGGCATTCTTGGTTGAATTCAGGGATCTGATGACTGATGACGAAAAATCAAAATTGAAGGAAAAAGTAAAAGCTCATCTGATAAGGCCTGAACCTCCAGCTTTGAATAGACAAAGGTTTTTCCTTAATGAAGAAGTTGATGTATATGATCAGGATGGTTGGTGGAGGGGAGTTGTTGATGGCATTCTGCCTCAAAATAAATATGTTGTTTACTTCAGCCAGACATTGGAGAAATTGGAGTATGATATAACACAGCTCCGCCTTCATCAGGATTGGACACGTGACAAGTGGGTTAAGAATTCAGAGGTATGTGTTTCAACATATTCTGAATTGGTTTTGAACAGATTTTCATTTTTAATTGGTGATTTAAATATCCATGATTGTGCTGGTTGTGGGTCAAGCTTTCAGTGTATTGAATAAAAAAATTAAAGCTTATTTTTCATAATATCTGAGTTTCACGTTCAAGCTTGTGACTGTAAGAGATATCAGATGTTCTTTTCTAGTGGTTAGTATTATATTTATTCTGTGAATGAACTGTAGAAGCTCGGGATTCCTTGGTTATACTTCTGATTTATTTGTTAGAAGGAGTGTCTTCAGACTAGTGAGTTTAGAGGCTGGCATTGTTCAATCAGTTGTCCCTAGTTATATTTTGTTGAAGTCTGTTGGGTGTGCAGTGACACAATGTAGCTTTCAATGTTAAAAGTAAATTGCATCAAATAATACCATTGCAGTCCTTGCACTGGTTTGTTGTGGAGCTCTGTTTAGTTTCACTTAATTGCATGGCAGAATGGATTGGACTTGAGAATGTGTTTTTTCAAAACTGAAAGCATTAGTTGCCTCCCCTCAAATGTTCCTGGAAGCAATGTCTCTGTTATAAAAATGATCGCTGTATGCAAACGGTCCTCTTCTTTTAGGATGGTAGTACTAGATTACTTTTTCTCAGAATAACTTTTTTCAGAGAAGCCTTCTATGCTCTTTGTGGGGATTTGAGTTTAAAGTTCAGTCCTTGCTAGTTGCATGCTATCGTCTATTGGATTTGAGCAGCAAAGGAGCACTCTCTCAAGTTAAAGGTTCTAGAGAATGATTGGTTATATTTTGTTATGATGTTATCTGATACTTTCCGACGTTTACTGTTTTCTAACATAGTCAGCAACTTAGTCCGTGACATACTTTTTTATTGTTCAAACACAAATGATTCCAATCAGTTTACACACAGACATCAGTTCCAACACTGGGCACACTGTACCTTCAGACACAATGGGGCTTCATAACATCTACCATGGTTTTCCATTCACAAGATAGGGTCCACCTTCTTTGTAAAGCTCCTTTGTTCCAATGCAGAAACATGGCACGAGAAATATCAAGTGGCAAAGCGTGTTTAAGAGATTCACCGTTTTTCTAACCTGAACACATATCTATAACGCAATCATAGTTGGCATGCTTCATGTCAATCTCTAATTAAGATAAACTTGCATGGTGGTGTCTTATAGACAGTGGCCATTTTTTTATGGGTAGTAGTGCATTATGTTATAGGTTAGTAGCCTAATTTTAATATTCATCAAATACTTTGGTTGTGTGTTTTTAATTGACTTGATGCATCACGGTCTATTATTCTAAGTTGTGATATGGAAATCAATGTTAAAAGTAATTTGCATCAAGTAGTAGCATTGGAGGCCTTGTACTTGCTTTTTTATCAATGGAAAAAGGTTTATGCTCGATAATTGAAGTTTGAAGTCATAATATATATACAACTGCCCTTTAACGCTCAAAAAATAAACAGTCTTAGGACTGCCCTATAGCTGTCTCTGTTTCTATCATATTACTACTTATTACAGTCTTACTAGGCTCCTTAAAGGAAGCCTTCATAAACAGAAATTTTTCCATCCTTCTTTCAGCTGAAAGGCTCCTTCAGATATAACAAAAGAACAAAGAGATAAACTGAAAACAAGGACTTTATAAACCCCTGAATTAGTAAAAGATCTTTGAGAAGCTGAAACTTGAGTCCCTCTTCTGAACACTTTCTCAGAAAGGTACCACTCCTGCAGTAAAAGATCTTCTTTAGACAACTGATCAGCAATTTCTTAAGCACTGTACTGGCTTGGTATGGAGCCCTGTTTAGTTTAACTTTGTTGCATGGTAGAATGGATTTTGCTTTTGAGAATGGCATTTTGCAATACTGAAGTGTTCGTTAACCCCCTTCAAATGCCCCTGGAAGTAAGGCCCATGATATAAAAATGACAGCAGTATGCACATGGTCCCCTTCTTTTGAAATGGCAGACTGAGATTACTTTTCCTCAGAAAAGAGGCCTTTTATGCTCTTTCAGGGGCATTTGAGTCTTCATGTTCAGTCCTTGCGAGTTGTGGCATTTTCTATTGGATTTGATTAACAAAGGAGCGCTCTCTCAAGGTAAGGGCTCTAGAGAATGACTGGTTATATTTTGTTATGATGTTTTCTGAAAAATCTAGAACATACCATGGGAAATTCTTCCAGAAGTGTATAGACAGGAGAAAACCTGACCTTTAAATCATGAAGTCTCATGGGGTTGCTGCCAATGTCTAATGTTTATCTGATACTTGGGCAATGTGCACTGTTTTTCTCGTATGGTTAGCAACTTAGAGTATATGAAATCATTTCTAATGGTTCAAACTAAATTGATTCAGATCACTTTACACACAGACATCAGTTCCAACTATGGGTACACTGTACCTTAGGGTTTTAACTTTTAATAACAGCTACCATAGTTTTCCATTCACAAGATAGTATCCACTTCTATGTAATGCTCCCGAGTCTTAATACAGAAACATGTCTTAAGAAATATCTTGTGGTAAAGCTTGTTTTAGAGATTCATAATTTTTCTAGCCTGTATGCACACTTATAATACACGCATAGCTGACATGCTTAATGTCAATCTACACTTAAGATACACTTCCATGCTAAAGTTAAAACAGAGCAAAACAGAAAACAGAGCAGCAAGTTAAAACAGAGCACATTTAGGAAAAAGGAACTGATACGGAGAGTAACACTCGATCCGTTTATATAACAGAAATCATACACAAAACAATTTCAACAACCACCGCAGAAATAGGATCTGCGTTAAGTGAACTACAGTTTAACTAACAGAGTCATAAATTCTCCATTATTTCAAGTCTTCCCCTTAATGGAGAATGGATTAACAGCTACACCTAACATTTCCCTAAACAATTCAAATTTGATCTTTCCGAGAGGCTTTGTGAAAATGTCAGCAGTATTTTCACAAGTATTACAATATATGAGATCTATTTCATTGGATTGTAGCTTCTCTCTAACAAAATGATACTGAGCATCAACATGCTTTGTCTTTGCATGAAAGATCGGATTATTTGCCAACTTGATTGTACTTTGGTTATCACATTTGATTACTGTAGGTTCCTTTTGTTCTTTTTCGACATCTTGAGGAAGTCTTCTCAGCCAAACAGCTTCACAGGTCGCTGCACACAGGGCCTTGTATTCTGCTTCAGTAGAGGACAGAGATACAGTAGGCTGCTTTTTACTACTCCATGAAACAACTCCAGATCCTATGCTAAATACATATCCAGTGGTTGATCTTCGATCATCCGGATTCCCAGCCCATTCAGAATCTGAATAACCTGTCAACTCAACAACAGCAGCATCAGTATATTTAATACCAAAGTCAAGTGTTCCTTTTAGATACCTGAGTACCGTCTTTGCTGCATTCCAATGGCTTTCTTGAGGTTTTGCCATAAACTGACTTAGCACACTCACAGAATATGCAATGTCAGGTCTAGTTGTGGTGAGATAATTCAAACTACCCACCATCTGTCTGTACATTGTAGCATTCACCTCCTTTGAACCATCATCAAAAGAGAGTTTCACATTCTGCTGCATGGGAACAGCAGAAGATTTACACTGATCCATTTTAAATCTCTGAAGTACATCTCTAACATACTTACTCTGACAAACAAATGTTTGACCTGCATTCCTCCAAACTTCAAGACCTAGACAGTAATGAAGCTCACCCAGATCTTTCATATCAAAAACTTGTGATAGCTGCTCCTTGATTTCATCAATCAGATTCTCTGCCTTTCCTGTAATTATTAAGTCATCAACATATACAGAAATCAATACTATATACCCCTGCTCATCACATTTGATATATAGATTTGGATCACTCTTGCTCCTCATAAATCCCTGTTGAAGAAAAAAAGAGTCTATCTTCTCATACCATGACCTAGGTGCCTGTTTTAGTCCATACAATGCTTTCTTTAACTTACACACTAAGTGTTCTTGCCCTTTTTTCACAAACCCTTCAGGTTGAGTAAGGTACACCTCCTCTTTTAACTCACCATTCAAGAAGGCAGATTTAACATCTAATTGGTTTAGCTTCCAATTATACTTTGTAACTAAGGCAATTAATAATCTGATAGTATTCAATTTAGCTACAGGTGCAAATGTTTCAGCATAGTCAATACCTTCTGTTTGTGAGTATCCCTTTGCCACCAATCTAGCCTTATATTTGTCTATGCTACCATCTGATTTAAACTTGGGTTTGTATATCCATTTGCATCCTATTGGCTTTTTATGTTTAGGCAATTAAGTCAATTCCCAGGTATTGTTTTGCATTATTGATTCATATTCCTCCTCCATTGCATTTCTCCATTCATCATGTACATTGTCTTCATCAAAACTAATGGGTTCTATGACATTCGAAATGCTACTCATAAGGGCATAGTCTTTGTACCTTTCAGGAGCTCGAACCTGTCTTGAAGATCTTCTGAGCTGTAGCTTATCTTCCTCTTCACTCTGTGAACTTTTGTCTTCATCACTAGTTGAGCTAGGACTATTTGTATCACTGAATCCCTCTTGCTGTTGCTGCTGTTCCTGTATGTTTGGCTGCTGTAATACAGTTTGTTGTTCTTGTGTAATCCCTTCATCAAGAACTGGTTCATCAAGAACTTTATGCCATTCCTCATGGATTTGGTTGCTGTTCTCTGAAATTTCTGTTTCCTATTCATGGAAGAGTACATCTCTACTTGCAAATACCTTGTGAGTAGAAGGATCAAACAATTTATATGCTTTGAATTGAGAACAGTAACCTATGAAGATACATTTAATGGCTTTAGCATCCAGTTTCTTCCTATTTTCCTTTGGAATATGTGCAAAAGCCATACACCCAAAAACTTTCAAATTCTGAACTATTGGTTTGAAACCATACAAAGCTTCAAAAGGAGTAATATTATCAAGACTCCTAGTTGGACTTCTATTCTTTAGGTAAACATCAGTATTTATGGCTTCACCCCAGAAGGTATTTGAAAGATTCTTACCTTTCATCATACTGCGTGCACACTCTACCAGGGTTCTATTTTTCCTTTCAACAACTCCATTCTACTGTGGAGTGCTGGGTACTATAAACTGCTGTACTATTCCATTATCTTTGCAATATTTGTTGAAGTCCCCTGATTTATACTCTCCCCCTTGATCTGAACGAAGGATTTTAATGGATTTTTCTGTCTGTTTTTCAACCATGTTTCGGAACTCCTTAAAGTACTCAAAAACATCACTCTTTCTTCTAAGAAAGTAAACCCATGTGTACCTTGTGCAATCATCAATAAATAGCAGAAAATAAAATGCACCTCCTAAGGATCTAGTCTGCATAGGCCCGCAAACATCAGTATGCACAAGATCTAACACATCTCTTTTTTTCCTATCAGGATTAGAAGGAAATTCATTTATGTGCATCTTTCCTAATGCACATCCTTCACAAGCAATGTTCACATTTTTTAACATGGGAAGTCCTTCAACCATATTATGCTTCAATAATAACAATAGAT
>LPNX010813435.1:213354-253791 GCA_001517045.1 Pseudotsuga menziesii | reverse complement strand
CAACAAACCAAGCATCAATATCATCAATTTTAGCAGATAAAGCAGCATTAGACACAAACAGTCTAAGATCCCTTGAGTCAAAGTTTGGCGTTTCAGAAATCTCATCAGCAATTTCATCTCTAGCCATAAACAGTTTTAGATCATCTGGTGAAGAGTCTTCAGCAAAATGACCTGAATATTTTCTAGGTTGTCTATTCCTAGCCTCATCATTCTTTTTCTTATGACAGTCTTTAATAAGATGTCTAGGTCGACCACAATAAAAACAACTTTTTGACTCATTCCTGTTAGATGGCATACCTTGATTCGGTCTTTGAGGAGCTCTACTCTGTGATGATCTGCCTCCTCTGCCTCTTTCTCCTGATCTCCCTCTCGGAGATCTATTATTTGACCACAATGCCAAAACTGAATCTTGAGGCTTAAAGTTCCCACGCCTCTCTTCTTCTTGCAGCAAAATACCTGTCAGCTCTTCAAAAGTAGGAGGTTTCTCCCTTGCTGGGAGACCTGTTATAAACATATGGTAGTCCTCTAGCATACCATTCAATGTAATTGTTACGAGATCAGTGCTGGAGACCTTTTCTCCTATGTCTCCTAGCTTATCTTTCACTTCTTTGAGACGACCCAAGAAAGAACTAACAGACTCATTTGCATCCATCTTAATGCCTAGCAATTTATTTTTTAAGAAAAGCAGACGGTTTGTATTGCTAGTTTCATACAGATCTTTAAGTGCTGTCCATGTTTCAGCAGAAGTTTTAGCTTCTCTGATATGTGGAATAATACTATCTTTAACAGACATTCGTAACAGTACCTTGGCTTTGTTCTCGTGCTTATCCCAGTCCTGGATTTGTGTCGGTGTTCCACCCGCAGCAGCTACAGGTTTTGCTTCATCTCCATTGGTGATTGTCTAGACACCATAGCCTTCCATCAGGGTCTGCATTTTGAATTTCCAGTTTATGAAATTCGAGCCATCCAATTTGTTGGCCTCATTGAGATAGGTCTCTGCCAATGGATTTGACATCTCAGCAACTCCTTCTTTTCGTTCTTTACCAGCGATTTCACCCCAGTCGCAGGCAGGACAGGCCCAACTCTCCTCACACGCTGCAAACGGCAGTGAAATCCCAGCGATTTAGCGCAGGCTTCTTCACACTTTGGATGGGCCTCTTCAGATCTCGGTTTTCTTCAGATCTCGCAGGTGCTCAGTCTCATGGCTTCAGTTAAAACAATAGTCAATAGCCTCCTACGCAGATTGCCTTCTTCCAGCGCAGTAAAAAGAAAATAGTCAATAGCCTCCTCAGCAACAGAGTTCTCTTCATACACCGCTCTCCTCCAGCCGTCCAGGAGCAGCAACGCCCCTTGCCTCCACGCAGATTGGTCAACAGCTTCAGATTTGCTGCATAGGCAGGTTGTACAGCTCCACGCTTGGAACCATCACAGTCTTCAAGCAACGCCGAGTTCAATTGCAGGCTGATAGTAGGAGCCTCCACAATGGGTTCTTCGGACCAGCACGCGCAGCAGCAATCAGCGGGTTCCAGGCACCTTCACGAGACTCTTCAGAGCCGGCAGCGCCTCTCACGAACCTCTTCACGGTGGACTCACGGCTTCCTTTCTCACGGCTCTGATACCAAGTTAAAACAGAGCAAGACAGAAAACAGAGCAGCAAGTTAAAATAGAGCACATTTAGGAAAACGGAACTGATACGGAGAGTAACACTCGATCCATTTATATAACAGAAATCATACACAAAACAGTTTCAACAACCACCGCAGAAATAGGATCTGCGTTAAGTGAACTACAGTTTAACTAACAGAGTCATAAATTCTCCATTATTTCAAGTGCTAAGTTACCAGGGTACGAGTACTGGGTAACAAGTGCAGGTATGGGGACATCACTTTTGAAATCGGGAACGGGGGTATGTCAAGGGTACATATGTCAAATTTTATCTATACAATAATATATATGGAAAAAATGAGTTAGATTAATGTAAATCAACAATGATTCAAATTCGTTTTAAAGTTCAAATCATTCCAATGACTATCATTCATCAATGGGCATTTCATGATTGAACATTGAATATTGACATTCCTTCTCTTTCCAGGTATGGTGTGGAAATGACAAGCAGAAAAATGTGAAACTTGAAACTTGATGAAATTGAAATGCAGGGACTCGGGGCGAGAAGAATGCTTGACGGTGAGCCACTGGCCTGGAGACCAATTCCTACAATTAAAACAGTGAAGAATTCCCTACCTCTATTCTTCTTAGTTGGTCTCTTAAAGCTCACACAACCAAACTGAAAATGCAAAAGTGAGAATGGAACTAGGGTTTAATGGTATAAAAGGGTCAGGGCTTGATAGTTAGAGGGTTTCCTGCTGGGCCCACCCTAAACACAACCTTATTGGGGCGTTTTAATGATTAAAATATTTTCATGCTAAAAGCAATTTTGATGTACACAAATTCAAGGTATACCTTTGAATTACGCCAAGAGTATGGCAGGGTAAGCAAAGGCGTTGAAGGGTACGGTTGGGTAGCAGTACATTTCCAGTATGTAGGTATGGCATTAGGTACTGGTACGAAGAATCTGACCCCTGGGTACATGTACCCATGCTACTTAGCTTCCATGCTGGTGATTAATAACTGGTTGCAAAATTTTTTATGGTTAGCATTGCATTTTGATTATAGGTCAGAAAACAGATTTATTATGTAACAAATACTTTGTTGGTATACTTTTGATTAATGGGTAGCAATGCATCATGATTATAGGTCAGTAAACCAGATTTATTGTGTAACCTACTTTGTTGGTATCAGGGTCTATAATTCTCAGTTGTGATTTGGCAATTTGCACATCAGTTAAGGTATCTCAACAGCATTGTCAATGGATTGGATACAAAGCCATGAAAAATATATATAATTAAAATTTTGGAGATTAGTTTTTCATACATTCCAAGGAAAACCTTGCAGGATTCCTCCACTTTCCTGGAATATCCAGCACAATAGCAACAAGTAACCACAAGGGACAACTGGATTTGGACCTGTGGACTCCCTGTCAGCAACATGCCTTGGGCAGATGGTTCAACTGCTTGAGCTAACCCTTGGTGCTTAAATTCTGGACATTAGTTTAGTACCAATCACCATAGACAAATCAAACTGGGTTTGCATGTTATGTTAAAGAACATGAAGGATATGCAATGTGTGTGGACTATGCAGATGGTTTCCTGATGTGAGCCTGATCAGAAATATTCTATCCTCCCTTGGCAACTTAATTGGAAATACTAGTTACTATACTATGCCTGTGTGCAAATGGAAGGAAAAAAGCATCGGAAAATTGTTTTAGTAATTAGTATTAAAGTGTTCAGTGTTCATTAATTACTAAATCAGTAGCCTGTGAAGTGGCCCTCTTTTCATTGAAGTTTCATATCTATCATCTATAGTTATTAGATTTCATATATGATGCCCCTGCATATTGTTATATAATATAAACATAAATTCAATGCTTACCTCTAACATCAGAAAATATTTCTCATGTTTCTTGAATCTTTGTCAAATTGGTTGAGTTTTGCATGCTTATCTAGTGACATTTTGGTAAAGGTGGATGCAACTTCAAGCATGATTCTGACAAATTTATTTTGTACTCCATCAGAGTGAGGGAATGAAAGAACCAAATCCACAGTGGCCAATTGTCTCTGCTAGAAATGTGGAGAATACTCCTTCAAAATCAGTGAAAAGATATAATAAAACCAAGAAAAGTCAAAGTGAAGCTAAGGTTTCTGAATTCTCAGGGGAATGTAATGCAGATGGGCAGTGGGAGACCTTGAAAGATGGAAGCAGTCAGCCAGCCAAAAATTCTTCAAAGAGAAAGAAGGGAACTAAGGATCAGTCCAATAATGGTTCAGCCTGCAAAAGGAAAATCCTGCATGAAGAAAATGTGGATGGTACTGAGACACAAGATGAAGAAAATATTCCTAACTCTCATGCTAAGGTTGTGAAAAGAGCCCTGCTTAAGGGTCTCGGTTCCCCTACTGAATCTGTGAATACAATTACATTCTCTATTCCTTATCTGGAAATTGTTGACCAAAAAATATCTCATCCGGGTAACACCTCTGAAATATGTGGAAAAGCAACTTTAAAACAGATGTACCTGCTGGCTTATCATTTTGTACTTAAGGCACTCTATCTCCAAGGAAATATTAATTGGAAACTTGCAACACTCCTCACAGATCTTCGGGAAGCACTCCACATTAGTAATGAGGAGCATGCAAATGAGTTGAGATGCATAATCTCTGGTCAATATAACTAAGAGTTGCTTGTGACATCTAGGCAATATAACTGAGACTTGACTAGTAATCCTTCTTTTTGTATTAACAGCTTTAGCAAATTGTCTGTGCCAAAGTGTCAGAGACGGACTACTGACTGCATGAATTTACGTTGGGATGATAGAATTAAGGAACTAATCTATGTTTATGGAATATAACAGTTTTAGATTGAGCGGCTCATTGGCCTTGGCACATTTTATATATGTTTTGTGTATAATGCATTATGTGTTTGCTGCTATAAATGGTCACTTTTGATGCTTGAGATCCAAAACAGAATGATTATAATCACTACTAAACATATAAATTCGATTTTCTGTGGTATAGAAACAAAGCACAGTAGACCCAAGTTGGGAACGTAGAGTATTTTTGTTTGCAAAAGCTAAGCCAGTGTTATCCCATTGGAGGTGTTTCTTGTGAAGAATTCCATCAAATCGTGCTTATCTGTTCAATTGTTTTAGAACCATTCTCATTAATTTGTGAATTTGATATGCTTGTTGAGGAATTATCCAGAGTGCTATGTTGTATGTCCACAGGTATTTCTTGTTTCTTCAAAGTTTATAATCAGTTCTGTTGCTGTATGTTGGTGCTATAAATTATATATCGAGATTTATGTTTGTCATTTATATTTAAAGTTTACTTCCATGGTCTCAGGGAAATACTTATAGTAATGTTTATTTACTGTTCTATGGTTATAGGTTTATCGTTTGAGTTATGCCTGAGTACTTCCCTATGCCTTGTTTTCACTCTAACAATGTCACATTTAATCCATTCATCTCTCTATCCATGTCTATTCCTTTATTGTTTATATTAAAAACCTGGTCCCACAGTTATCTCACTTCTGTTGTTTACGACCCACAAACTGATATTTAAGTTCCTTAGGGTCTCATTGCAGTGAATGTTATGGTAGAATTAAGAATTTTCAACTTAGGTGTAGATTCAAGATTATGCATAAATGGGTGACAGTTACTCAAAGATATCTTCTACAGAAATTAATTTATGTCCTAATTGCCAATTCCATCTTAACCAATTGGCTTAGCTGCTCTTAGTGAGATGCCCAAATTTCTTCTGTTCTTGCTTATTTTCAATTTTGATTATCTTTTATTTTACCTCTGCATTTCGCTGTATTTAAATGTATCTTTTTTATTTCACATTAATATCTGGTGTTACACGTTTGGAATACCCATCAAAATATAACGTTGAAATTATTTTGTATATCGAGCATACCTTTTTAATGTTTATGCAAAGTTGGTTTGTCCATATTACAGTGTCCTGAATTGTTCATATGGCACAAAAGTTTCAGTTGAATGTTAAAGATCACTGGAAAGACTTAATATCTGCTTGACTCTTGTAGTCAAACAAGGTTTCTTACAGTGATCTATGGCTTATGTGATATGTCAAGTGATGCCTTGCTGCTGGAGTTTATCTGTGGACCACGATTCCTCACGAAATAGCAGGCCACGATTTCGCAGTTCAATTACAAACTATCCAGAACCCGTGATCTCCTTCCAAGAGATTGAGACACAGAACACTCAATTAAATTCACAATGATACAGAAGATGATCTCTTTGAACCAATGACTCTTACTATTAGTCTCTGAAACTGAACATAAAATTCTAAAATCTTTGTATCTAATACTCTCTGGTCTAACCAGACTACTGTTATGAATTTTAGCTTTATACAATAGGGTTTAACCCTCTTCCTCAGATGAGGGAAACATAAATCTATTCTTAGATTAATCCCTAAATCAACTGAAACAGAAAAAAAAACATCGGCAATCCCTATCTACGAATTTATTCATCCTAATATATCTTCCTAGTTTTTAGGAAACTACTCTTGTAGTAAATATCTGATCCTAAAGATCAGGAATTCTGTTTCCTTAACAAATCTGTCCAGCTAGCTTGGTGCCCCTGCATCAGACTCCCAAGGGTCAAAATTTTATGAGCTCCTGCTCATCAGATCTACATTATGGCCCTTCTTCTCCAAGTCTGCTGCACTCATCCAAGTAGCATCTTCTTCAGGAAGTCCTTGCCATTTCACCAAGTACTCCCAATACTCTTGGCCTCTAGTTTTCTTTGCAACCTTTTGCTCCAGGATAGCCTCTGCTTCTGTAGGCCTTGCTGGTGGCATTTGTTTTAACCAATCTACCTCTTTTGGTATTGTAGGATCACTATCCTTTTCAGCTTGCCCTGTATCATCAACTGTATAAGGATATAGATTAGCTATATTAAACATTGGAGAGATGCCAATACCTGTAGGAAACTCTAGCTCATAGGCATTCGCAGAGAATTTTCGAAGGATCTTGCATGGTCCTATCTTTTTGAGTTTCAGCTTGTTATACTGCCCTCATGGAAACCTTTCCTTTCTGAGATGAGCTAGAACCAAATCTCCTTCTTCAAAGTTCACTTCTCTTCTTTTTACATTTGCTCTTAGCTTGTACTTGCTATTGCTGTCCTGTAACCGTTGCTTGACTTGTTCATGCATTTCCACGGGGGCTTCACTTGTTGACCAATATCCTATCATGTTAGTTCATATTATGGGTTTTAAAATTATCAAAAATTGAACCAATATATTGCAGGTATTGGGGGGGATGAGGGGTTTAAGGTGGGGGTGGGTAGGGTGGTTTATAAGAATTGAGGTATAAAAAGGGGTGGGGAGGACGTTTTAAGTATTGAGAGGGGGTTTCAACAAAAAGAGTTTGGTTCAATATCTCTGGAAATTAAGGGTATTCTTTAATATCCCACGATCGCACGTGCTATGTGAGAGGTTCAATAAGTGAAGTCCCCGTGTGCATTTCGCTAATTGCTGTAGCAAAACTCTCACCTTCAGCACTCCTATGTTCCAGATTTCCCAAATTTCTGAGTTCATGTACACCTCTAGGATGCATTCCATACAGAATCTGGAATGGACTTAACCTTGTACTTCGATTTGGTGAATCATTGTATGCAAACTCAGCTTGAGCTAGTACATGATCCCACTGCCTTGGTTGTTCACTTGTCAAACTTCTCAAGATATTATCTAGGCTTCTGTTCACTACCTCCATCTGTCCATCTGTCTGTGGATGATAAGCTGAGCTGAAAGTTAGCTCAATACCCATGTTCTTCCATAAGGTCCTCCAGAAGTGACCTGTAAATCTGGTATCCCTGTCTGAAACAATGCTTCTTGGAAAGCCATGTAATCTAACAACTTCATCAAAGAATAAGTTGGCTACATGTGTTGCATCACTATTCTTGTGACAAGGAATGAAATGTGCCATTTTACTAAACCTATCCACTACCACAAAGATAGAATCCTTACCTCTTTGTGTCTTTGGCAAACCCAATATAAAATCCATGTTGATTGAATCCCACGGTCTGCTTGGAATAGCTAAAGGATTGTACAGCCATGTGTTTTGACTCCTTCCTTTCGCATGTTGGCATATCCTACATTTCTTCACAAACCTCTCCACCTCTAACCTCATCCTAGGACAAAAGTAATAATGGCTTAGCTGTCCCACTGTTTTGTCAATGCCAAAATGTCCTGCTAGTCCTCCATTATGCTTCTCTTGAATCAAGTTTTCTCTCATGGAACACTGTGGAATACAAATTTTGTTGTCTTTGAACAACAGTCCATCTTGTAGGGTATAGTCGTTCCACGGTCCTCTATCTCTTTGAGCAAGACTTAAGCTTACTTCATAAGCTTCTTTAAAATCAAGATTAGATTTTTACAATTCCTTAAGAAAATCAAATCCCAACACTTGAATTTGACTTTCTTGTACCATCAAATTCTTCCTGCTCAAGGCATCTGCTACCTTGTTTGCTTTTCCACTTATGTGCTTGATGACAAAAGTGAATCCTTGTAGAAGTTCAACCCATTTCACATGTTTCTAATTTAGCTTGGGCTACTGCATTATAAACTGTAATGCATGGTTGTCAGAAAACAATATGAACTCCTTAGGCATTAGATAATGCCTCCAATGCTTCAAAGATTGGACTATAGCATATAACTCTTTCTCATAAGAAGAGTACTTCTTCCAAGCCTCATTCAACTTCTCACTGAAATAAGCCACTGGCTTATCTTTTTGACTCAACACAGCTCCTATGGCTGTACCACTTGCATCACATCTCACTTGGAAGAGATTGTCAAAGTCTGGCAACTTCAACACAGGCTTCTCTGTCACTTTCTTCTTCAACAAATTGAAACTTTTCTCAGCTGCTTCCATCATGAATCACTTTCCTATCAAACTACCACGGTTTTCCAAGCAACACATGACATGCATCCATAGGCATGATGTCACAAGTCACTTTATCCTTATAATTACCAATCTTAAAGTCAACTTCACTCTGTTCTGTGACCAGCAGTTGATGTCCCTTATGCAACCATGACACTTTGTAGGGTGTTGGGTGCTTAACCTTTTTAAGGTTCAGCTTCCCCACCATTTCAGTGGACACTAAGTTATCGGTGCTTCCACTATCAATTACTACCTTGCAGCATTTCCCCTGCACTCTACATGCAGTTCGAAACAAAGCTTTTCTCTGGGAGAAATTCACGGCTTCCTTCTCTGGCTTCAACAACACTTTGTTCACGAGAAGGGTTTCCCCAACCTCAGGCGCATTATTCACCTCAGGTGCTTGTGCTTATGTTTTCCCTCCTTAGGCAACATAATTACCCCTTTGTCCTGCACTATCATTGTCAGGGCACTCATAGGATCTATGATCGAGTTTGTTACAAGTGTAACATCGGTAGACTGACTCTCTGCCTCTACCTCTACCCCTCTGGTAGGGTCTTCTGCCTCTAGGTTCATGTCGTTTCCCTGCTTGATCCGATTGATTGAAGCTACCAGTTTCATCTTTGAGCGTTGGAGCTTTTCCTCTTCCAACACTCTGTCCTCCTCCTTTGGTAGCTCCTTTTCCTCTGCCAAAAGTTTGCTTCCTTCTTATTGTTGCCGCCTTTCACACACTTGGGGGGGAACGTGGCAGGAAAACTTTGTTGGGCAATAGGGCAGACCTGGGTTTTATACCTTTAACTTCGCACCAACAAAAGACCCACAGTGTTGGCCCTTTCGGAAACAACCTGTGAACAGGTTGCAGTCTCACCCGAAATAGCTATGGGGTGCCGCAGAACCAGGTTTCTGCAAGCAGAAGAGGGATATTACTGTACGTTTATCTTTTAACAGATTATCAATATAAATCACAGAGCTTAAAATTCACTTATTTAGCTTCACGGTTGGATAAACAAACAGTGCCTTGCACAACCCTTTACTGGGAATTCTCAGCGAATTTATTAACTAGCAGTGATCTTTACTTATCAGATATATAAAAATTAATGCATGAAAGAACACAATAAAAACAACACATAGAACCACGACACAAGATATAACATGGTTCACCCCCAGTGTAGGGGTTACGTCCACAGAACTGTGTTTTATTCAACTTTCTACAAAAACCACAGTTCTGATCTGCGCACTCAGCTGCAGATCCCTTCAAGTCCTCAAAGCCGCGCACACAGCTGCAGGCCTCTGCACACACAGCTGCAGATTTCCTTAATCACCCAAAAAACCTCTGCGCACACAGCTGCAGAAGTCGTTCACGCACACAGCTGGGACTTAAACTTTTCTTACAAAATAGTCTTAGCTTCGCTTCAATTCATCTTACACAAAAAGCCTAACCTTACTACTTTACAAGAGTGCATATTTATACAGCGCACATATTACAAAACCCTGGGCTTAAACCATGGGCACCCCGAACCCTAAACCCTGGACTTAAACCATGGGTTTATTACAAAATAAGGTTTTTACTCAACCCCGACACCCCTAAGACTGTTTTGAGTCATAACTCTGCTTACAATCTCTCGTAACTCCGCGGAGTTACCCATCCTAAGGACCGTTAGGGTGCGCACCCCAACAGGCCCCTAAGACTCACCAGTGGCCCGTCCCGGGACACTCAGCTGCTTTTCTGGTGGTAGAATCTTGTTGGCGAAGCCTGGTGCGCTACTTGCGGAAGCCATACATGCGGTTGCTGGCTGGTTGTTCCTTTCCTTCGTGAAATGCAGGTTAAGGCCTTCTGGATCTATCAGCGACCCCATCCTTCGATCTGCTTGTCGAACATTTGACCATCGACAACTTAGGGTCCCCAGAGTTGTGTGTCAAGATGCATAAGACAAACAGCCGCCGTGGTTCTGTCAAACCAGGAGGATACATCTTGGGATGTTTCAGAGTTTTTCTGTGAAGACCGGTGCTGTTCTTTATGCGGCATAGAGCGCACTTCTGTCTTTCTTGCGACCCCTTAGAGTGAACTTCTACCTTTCTTTGTGCCTTGGTCAAGCATGGCTGCCCAGGTGGATTACTCAGAAGGTTCAGCAGACCTTTCTCCCTGACCACTCCTAATAACTTCTGGACTTCACGGTCATTCGACATAGTGCTAACTGAAGAAACTCAAAGACATGCACAATGCATGAGTCGCAGGCCGATGTAGCTTCTTATAGAATCCCGAAAACAGAATCTGTCATCATGGTGTATTAATGACGCCGAATCTGATGAAGTGTCGGAAATCCTGTCCACATGGCGCCAGATTTTCCCAAGATCTCATTATTGCAGGCAGTGAGGGAAATTTGCGTGCCGGCGTCGCCAAGTCTAGTTTGTCCCATCCGTCACATTTTAAGCTGCGACACACTTTTAATCTCCGACATAACTGCTAGCTTTAGCTTCGCTTTGACAAGAACCTTCGACACAATATTAACCTTCGAACTTTGACAGTCTTCTACACTTCGTAGTTTTGAGGACAGCTTCATTATAGCCTAGCACCCAATTTCAACTGTTCTTGGTACTTAGACTGTCCTTCCTAGGGTTACTTCTGATTAGGTGGTCCTGGCCTGTCCCTATACTTCTTTAACCAACTGCCATTTACCATAGAGGGTAACATTTATCCATTCAACTTAGCTAACTGGACTGCTCCTCCATCAATAACTTTCTGCACTATGTATGGTCATTTCCAATGTGTCTTGAACTTACCCGGGAATTTCATGAATTTGCTGTCATATAAGAGCACAAGATCACCCTGCTGGAACTGCTTCTTCTTGATATGTCTATCATGCCATGCTTTTTCTCAAGCTTTCTGCACTTGCTGCTGGAACCCTGCAATAAATATGTCCTCTTCAAGTTCTAGTATCTTTGTCAACCTTTTTGTTATTATCGCTGGGTCATCCATCTCTGTGAAAGCAGATATTCTAAGGCTAGGAACAGTGTATTCCATGGTCATGACTGCTTCTTGCCCATAGACCAACCTAAAAGGTGTATGGCCTGTCAATTTCTTGCAGGTAGTCCTATAAGCCCATAGTACTGCTGGAATTCTAAGATCTCAGTTATTTCTGTTAACGTTGCAAACCTTCGTCAGAGCCTGTTCAAGGATCTTGTTAAAAGCTTCGACAGTCCCATTTGCTTGTGGATGATAGGCAGTACTCTTCTGATGATATACCTAAAATTCTTCAGTCAATACTTCAATAGTCTTATTTAGAAAATGTGAGCCCTGATCACTCATAAGGACTCTAGGACACCCAAATCTGGACAAGATGTTATCGAAGATGAACTTTGTAGCTGTAGCAGCGCTACAGTTCTTGACTGGTTGAGCTTCATCCCATCGGGTGAGGTAATCAGTTGCTATAATAATGTATCTTGCGCCTGACTTCTTCGCGGGGGGGTTGATAGGTCCAACAAAATCAATAGCCCATTTGTCAAAGGGTTGTAAAGTTACTTGCGGAACCAGAGGCATCTCATCCCTCCTGGATGGTTTGCCCGTCCTTTGACAGATGTCGCAGCTGTGGCAATATTCTCTTGCATCCTTGTGAATTGTGGGCCACCACAATCTGGCTGTCAGAATCTTCTGTGCTATATTTTTTCCTGCGTAGTGACCTCCTGCTGCCCCAGAATGTGCCTCAGCCAAAATTAACGGCTTCTTAATTTGACTTCGCGGTTCAAATCCGTGATACACTGCAACTCTGATTTCGGCTTCTTAAATTCCTTTATCATTTCTGCTTTTATATCAGGCAATGCATGGTTCTGAGTGTTGAAGAACTTCATGAACCAAGTTAGAGCACAGTCTCTAAAAGAAGTAACCAGCTGCACTCTTTTTGTATCTTGATCTGTAATGGACTGAGCAGTTCACATTACTTCACATAAAAACCAAAACTGTTCTGGATCCTCTGATCCCGTTCCTTTGAAAACAGGTAGCTTAATGTCATCATGCATATGGGCCATTGCAGGTATAGGGGGGAAAGGAGGGGGACTGGAAGTAGGCGGGGGGGAACTTATTGGGGTAGACTGACCTGCGACAGGAGTACTCGGGCTAGGGTGACTTTCATACTGCGACGGGTTCTCAGGGATAATAGGTCTTCGCTGTGGGGTTACTGGAGGGTTTCCAACAGAAGGGATTTCTTCGGAATCTGCGGGATTTACAGGGGGATACTCGGTCTGCTGACCCTGGGAATAGGATCCAAAATCTCTCTTGTACCTTTTGCCACTTCGCAGCAAACCACTTTGCTCATCGAAGGTATTTTCACTTGCAAACATAGGTTAGTAATACTAACTCTAACAGTCTGATTCAATTAGCAATATACCTTTTTCAACCAATAGCATTTTAATTCTCAAACTAAATGAATTCAAAAAATTACCCCTTGGTCCGTTGAAAAATTGCCGCTCAGCTTCACTAAAGGAAGTACTCGTGTCGATGGCGAACTCCATCACAAATGCTTCAAGGGTTCGCGTTGTCCAAAAATCAATAGCGCGGGAGATCTCGTTGTTCACCATTTTTAGTATATTAATTCTCGCGAGGGTCCAAGCAGGAAACTGACGTTCTTGGAAGTTCGTTCTTCTCTCTGTTAACCTGGATAACCACTGGTGCAACTCTATGTGGATACTACCAAAGAAAATCTCATAAACATCACAAAAAACATACATTTGTAACAAGTCGTTTGCACTACGACGCGGATCTTTGTTCTCTTGCGCGGTGAATTTCAGATACGTCTCGTCAAGCCAATCATCGATTTCCTTCACAGAGGGTCTCCAGAACATAGCCCTCAAGGTACGACATAAACCCCTCTTGAGCAGATACTGAGTTCAACCGGCAATGGAACCAATTTGTTGGGCAATAGGGCAGACCCGGGTTTTATACCTTTAACTTCGCACTAACAAAAGACCCACAGTGTTGGCCCTTTCGGCAACAACCTGCGAACAGGTTGCAGTCTCACCCGAAACAACTATGGGGTGCCGCAGAACCAGGTTTCTGCAAGCAGAAGAAGGATATTACTGTACCTTTAGCTTTTAACAGATTATAAATATAAATCACAGAGCTTAATATTCACTTATTTAGCTTCGCGGTTAGATAAACAACAGTGCCTTGCACAACCATTTACTGGGAATTCACAGCGAAGTTATTAACTAGCAGTGATCTTTACTTATCAGATATATAGATATTAATGCATGAAAGAACACAATAGAAACAGCACACAGAACCATGACACAAGATATAACATGGTTCACCCCCAGTGTAGGGGTTACGTCCACAGAACTGTGTTTTATTCAACTTTCTACAAAAACCACAGTTCTGATCTGCGCACTCAGCTGCAGATCCCTTCAAGTCCTCAAAGCCGCGCACACAGTTGCAGGCCTCTGCGCACACAGCTGCAGATTTCTTTAATCACCCAAAAACCCTCTGTGCACACAGCTGCAGAGATCGTCCACACACATAGCTGGGACTTAACATTTTCTTACAAAATAGCCTTAGCTTCGCTTCAATTAATCTTACACAAAAGTCTAACCTTACTACTTTACAAGAGTGCATATTTATACAGCACACATATTACAAAACCCTGGGCTTAAACCTTGGGCACCCCGAACCCTAAACCCTGGACTTAAACCATGGGTTTATTACAAAATAAGGTCTTTACTCAACCCCGACACCCCTAAGACTGTTTTGAGTCATAACTCCGCTTACAATCTCCCATAACTCCACGGAGTTACCCATCCTAAGGACCGTTAGGGTGCGCGCCCCAACAATCTTCAAGCCACTCAGTGTGTCCTTAGGGGCAAGTCTGGAGTCAAGGCTGTCACCTTGTTCTTAACTCCTCCGTTTAGGCTCAACTCCTAACGAAGCCAAGGGGGGTAGACCTTATTAAGTTACTAAGGCAAATTACTTTAGTATGATGATGTTAAATTGAATAAGTTGCTTAGGAGTTTGAAATTAACCATAAATAACCATAGATGACAAGATGAAAAATGAACACAAGAAGCACAATGCTGACACACAATATATATATATATATCTATATATATATATATATATATATCGAAAGATTTAAACAAAGAACCAGTGCCTTAAAAATGGAGTCATAAAATAATCAAATGTATTTGCATGTGCTTGGAGTGAATGTTTTGCAATCGCCTCTTGGTACATTTTAAGTTAATATGGAATATGAGTGGATTAAATTAGGCGAGGGGGGACTCCAGATATATCCGAGGGGTACTTGGAATATGTCCAAAAATAAACCTTCATAGCTACCCGCAAGGAATGTGTGGGCTGAATGGAGTCTCTGAGACTGTGTTCATAATACACCTGAGGGTGCAACAGAAATCGACGCCTCGAGATCATTGTACAGGAGTTTCCACTTCATTTGGGTATTTTGCCACCGTTTACGGTTTGATCGAGGCATTGGATTTTCGCTTGATGGTGGTTAATTGGGGAAGGTGAATCCTAATTAATCTAGTCACTCATGTTGCTTTTGATGCAGCTTGACTGATCAGACGAACCGCAGCCAAGTGCAGAGCATACACACCAAAGTCTTTGTAATTTTTAGTAAATTTTAAAGGACGTGTTTTTAAAAAGAAAAACCCTCCAGGAACCTCTTTCGGTCCAACTAGACCTCAATCGGGGAATCAAGGAGGGAGTTGATTTTAGAAAGATTCTTTGCAGAAATTAATGATAAGCAGCAAAAAAGAAGCAAACCACAGATTTTCTAATTAGTCCTACCACTCATCTCTTTCCCCTTTCAGATCAATTGGGAAGTCGTGGGGTAAGTATTAAAGTTACTTAGATACTGCAATATGGAATATATGATAAAGTAATCAAAGTATATTATTCTGCATAAATGAAAATAATCTAGAGTGAAAAAATAAGAAAATGCAAAAAACGAAAAAAAGGATGCGAATCTCCCCAGGGGGGATGGGGAATGGGCACGAAAGAGCGTATTCGGAGAATTTTTTTAATATCAGTGGTTACAATATCAGAAAACTTATATGATTCATCTTTGTTCTTATACAGAATGAAACCAAGATCTTACAAAGTGCCAAAATTAAATATTACAGTCGGAAAAGGGAGACCCCTCGGGGGATTTGGATGGCCCAAAAGCCACTTTCGAACAACAACTTCTCCTCTTTTTGTTACACCTGCTAAAAAAAATGAGATTATTAGAATGAAATATGCCCAAAAGCACTTTGAAAGTACCTTTGGGTCAGTCTGCTTTAAACCCAAAAAAAGGTAAGTTAAAACTAGTTAAAAAGGTAAAAAAGGAGCCAAGGAAAGCAAGCTTTCCTTGGCATCTTGGCTTGCCTTTAGGGAAGCCAATGTGATGTGCACTGATTGCTAGATTTTATCTTTTAAAACAGAAAACAGAAATCTAATGCTTGCAAACTACGGATTCTCTTTAAAATGCCATGCAAAAATGACGGTTTCTCTAAAACTAGATCTAGAATGCTTATGAAACTTTTAAGGAGCAAGATCTAGATTATGAGCCTTGAGACAATAGATCTATGTTAAGTTTTACTTTAAGATAATAGATCTAAATAATATCAAAGCTTGTAAACAAAGTAACCAGGTAAAATTTTGATTTTAGAAGGAGGAAGAGATAGAAAGAGTGCTGGAAGCCTGGGAAAGTTAGGCTTTGGAGTTTGCTTTGGTGGAACACTGAGGGATTATGTCCTCAAAAATATCCTGAAGATAAGGAAGATTCAAACTAACTCAACCCCTTCTACAAGTGAGATCACCTGCAACTTAGAAATCCTTGCACAAACAAATGGTTAAAACATGGGTGTTGCTGGAAAAAGACAATTAGAAAGCATGCAATTAAACCTAAAATACATGCAACTACAAGAGATATGAAACAAGTGAACATTAAGAGAATAAATCAAACTAGAATGATTTCTTACCCCAATGGGAGTGAGCTCTCCTTCAAGGCCATTAATTAACCAGCAAAAGCAAAGATCAATAATACAAATTATACTTAATAAGCACTTGACAATCACCATCCACACATGAAAAGCATTACACCATAGATCTTGCCTCCAAAGCTTTTTTTATTCCAAAATAGTAAACAATACAATAACAACATCTTTTCAATCCAGCGCTAACTAGCTTGGAAGAGGAAAATCGTGCTTTATTTATAACAAAAACTAGAAACCTAGCCCAGGGGGGCGCAATTCCCAAGGAGAGAGAGACTGCAGCTGTATGTGGAGTCAATATGAGCTTGATCTTAGTCTCACTGAGTGCGACTGTCAATCGGAGAGCTGATCGGACTGACACCTCAATCGGTTAACTGAAACATCTACCAAAACTCATCCAGATGGACCCACACGTCTGGGGGATAGAGAGAGGACGCAATTCCCAAGATTGCATGTTGTGGTGCACTACCTGTTCAGCCCATATCACCTCCTTCTGTCAAGGAATGGTCAGATCTAGTCAATCCAAAGCCGATGAGACTTATCTCAGTTAAATCGGAGCAAAATCCACTAATTTAGGATTTAGGATTTTCTCCATTATTTAATTAAATTATCAATTAAAATAATCAATATTTGATTTTTAGGGTTTTCTGACCTGAGTGATGGGAAAATCACTCAAAAATTAGGAAAAGTGGGTTTATGGGTTTACATGGTGCTCTGAGTTTGAAAATGAGCGCCCCCATGACTGAAACTGATTTTTGAGCCCACTTTTATTACAAAACCAAATTTTCCAATTAGACTATTAAAAAATAGCCTAAGTTTTGTGGAAAAATTAAATTTAAAAAAAATTTAAAAATTAAAGAAAATTAAAACCTAGGAGGACTTGGACATGTTCATATGACTCGACCATAATGCCTAGCATGTTTATACATTGACACATACACTCTAATAACCTCAATAGGCCTAAATGCCAAGCCGACCACCCAACTTTGGAAGTATTGAGTGAAAAACTTAGAAATTATGAGTCATTTATTCAACAACCAATAATAACAAAGGGAAAAAACACTCAAGGCTGATCGGATTGACAAATAAAGTCTAAGATATCGAGTCTTTTACATACACTATCATGCTAGAACATTTTATTACAACTCCCCTACGGGGTATGAACATGTGATATAGCACAATAAGCACTTCCTAGAAGCAATTCTGAAGGTCTTCTAAAGTCCGAACAAATCATCTTTGTCCGGTTCACCAAGCTCACTTGATAAAAAACCACTAAGTACAACTTAGGTGGTAACATCTGGCTTCAACTGCGGGACGTGTGCTTGATCTGGTCATAGGGCAAGGAGAGGATATGAGAACACCAGAATCTTTGATTTATACACCCTGTAAAAACATCTCAACTTAACAAGAAAACCTCAATAGCACAAGCTTTATATAAAAACCAAATGAACCATTAAGCTGATTTATTTAAACAAAATAAATGTAAGTAACTAATGAATAAAAAGGTTTTATTATAGCTAAGTACAAAATGTGAAAAGTAAATGCTCTCTTTTAAGGAGCTTATTTTCCTACTCTAAGCATGATATAAAAAGTTTAGGTGTTATAAAAAATCCAATGTAACCACCTAAGCATTTTATTAACATAATTTTTTTTTGCCTTGTCTTTGGTTACCAGCCAAAGTAAGGATACTTCATTCAGAAAATGCAAACCTGTGTGATGATCCGGAATGGGCGGGTTGGATGGGAAATCATAGGCATGTAATACTTCATCAAATTGGTTCCCAAACTGGTATGTGCTCGTGCATGTTGCTTCTATCCATGACTGGATAGGACTGATATACCAATCGACAAGATGAGGCAGACTGACTACATCATGATACTGATCATCAGGGCTTATCAAATGATAATTCATTGCATAAGCCCCAAGTTGCTCCAAATCATAAGGAACCTCTACATGTGAAGAAGATGGTTGAGACTGATATTTCACTGACTGCATCACATCTAACTTTTCACAACATTGCTTCTCAATGTATTCATTACTGTTGACTTTGTGCAGCTCTGCATGATACTTTGAATGATCATGTGAAAATTCTGAATGCTCCTCTTCCATACTAAGATTTTCCCAGGTATCGACACTCCCCTTGCTGGACATATCATGGATGGGATTCTCAATAAGATTTTCACAAGTTGGATTATCTATGAAATTCCAATAGTCATCACTCCCATCTATGTTGGATATGAGAGAGTCTTCCTTGCTGGTATCACATCCTAAGATATAACTACCCTCCTCCTGTTCATAATAATCATCCTTCAAAGTTTTGGTTTCAAATACATTATAAGAAATTAAAATTTCCAAAACTTCATCCCTAAGTGATGAACATAGAGGAGTCTCATCATACACATCATAAATTTCTTCATAAGTGTCGATCTCTGTAATGGTTTCCTCATGAGGGCTTTCTAGGAAAATATTAGCATTGCAACAAACTTGAGAACACCTCAAATCTTCAATGTTTTTAGTTACGGTGACATGAGGAAAGTCTTCAACAATGTGTTCAATCATGGGTTCCTCGTGAAGCTCTTCAATGTGATCGTCATGGATGTTCCCATCTTTAGAATCTTGCTGTGTATTGAGAGATACCTCATATTTTTTAATAAGTCGCTTAATTTATTTCTTTCTTAAATAACTTTGAGGGACTTCCCCACATTCGACGTTGTCTATGACAAAACAAGGAATTTCTTCAATGGGAGTATCATGGATCTCCTCTTCACTTAAATGTTCAAGAAGTGATTCCAAGTCTTCAATACTTTGTATCATGGCAAAAGGTCCATCATATGTTTCCATGTGATATTCTGTCCCAGATAGGTAGAAGGTAAAGATCTTTTCAAGAAATTTTTTCAAACCATTCATACTACCCCTACCATCGTGCCACTACTCTAAAAACATCCAAAGGAAGCTTGGAAAAGAGATTATATATTTATTAGGAAGGCCCTGATAGAACCAACAAAAAGCCTCACCCTGAAAAGTAATAGCAAACATTTCCATCATATTGTCTTCATAATGCATATTGGAGTCGGCCATCAACTAAAGGAAAGACTTGACATACCAGATGGCCGAATCACCATAATTTCCATGAAAGACCGAAAGCCATTTATTTACATCCCCCATACCATGACCACAGTTAGGAAAACCCGGGACATTTGAGAAATCGATAGGATGAAAAAGTCCGGATATCTGGGCACCATACTGCTCCCTTAATTCATCCATATCGAAAATTAATAGTATGCATTTGATATAACCATTAAACCTTGTACTAAATAGGTGGAGTTGTCAAGTGATGAGCTTTAAAGGTTTTAATATGTCACATGGGCTCATCTACATACAACAAAACTTCACAAGTTTATGAGATAACAGGGTTTTATCCCTTCAATGGAGTCGCCATGTGAAAAAGAAAAATAAGCATTTATAAATCTTTCACAAAAATTATATTTTGCCTTTCTTTGTAAAAATAAAAACTAAAAAAAGTCAGTGGAGTTGCCAGATGAAAATTAAAGATCTACTCTAATCATTCATCAAACAAAGCAAAAAACAAATAAGGAAGAAAAAGTCACTCGATGGCAAAAATCTTCAAGCCACTCGATGTGTCCTTAGGGGCAAGTCTGGAGTCAAGGTTGTCACCTTGTTCTTGACTCCTCCATTTAGGCTCAACTCCTAACGAAGCCAAGGGGGGTAGACCCTATTAAGTTACTAAGGAAAATTACTTTAGTATGATGATGTTAAATTGAGATAGTTGCTTAGGAGTTTGAAATTAGCCATACATAACCATAGATGACAAGATGAAAAAAGAGCACAATAAAGCACAATGTTGACACACAATATATATATATCAAAAGATTTAAACACAAGACCAGTGCCTTAAAAATGGAGTCATAAAATAATAAAATGTACTTGCATGTGCTTGGAGTGAATGTTTTGCAATTCCTCTTGGTACATTTTAATTTAATATGGAATATGAGTGGATTAAATTAGGCGAGGGGGGACTCCAGATATACCCGAGGGGTACTTGGAGTATGTCCAAAAAAAAACCTTCACGGCTACCCACAAGGAATGTGTGGGCTAAATGGAGTCTCTGAGTCTATGTCATAATACACCCGATGGCGTAACAGAGATCGACACCTTGAGGTTAATGTCCAGGAGTTCCCACTTTCTTTGGGTATTTTTCCACCATTTACGGTTTGATCGAGGCGTTGGATTTTCGCCTGATGGTGGTTAATTGGGGAAGGTGATGGTGGTTAATTGGGGAAGGTGAATCCTAATAAATCTAGTCACTCACGTTTCTTTTGATGCAGCTTGACTGATCGAACGAACCACAACCAAGTGTAGAGCATACACACCGGAGTCTTTGTAATTTTTAGTAAATTTTAAAGGATGTGTTTTTAGAAAAAAAAAACCCTCTAGGAACCTCTTTCGGTCCAAGTGGACCTCAATCGAGGAATCAAGGAGGGGGTTGATTTTAGAAAGATTGTTTGCAGAAATTAATGACAAGTAGCAAAAAGGAAGCAAACCACAAGTTTTCTAATTAGTCCTACCACACATCTCTTTCCCCTTTCGGGTCAATCGAGAAGTCGTGGGGTAAGTATTAAAGTTACTTTGATACTGCAATATGGAATATATGATAAAGTAATCAAAGTATATTATTCTGCATAAATGAAACTAATCTAGAGCGAAAAAATAAGAAAATGCAAAAAACGGAAAAAAGGACGCGAATCCCCCTAGGGGGGATGGAGAATGGGCTCGAAAGATCCTATTCAGAGAATTTTTTTATTATTAGCGGTTACAATATCAAAAAACTTATATGATTCCTCTTGTTTCTTACACAAAATGAAACCAAGATCTTACAAAGTGCCAAAATAAAAAATTACAGTCAAAAAAGGGAGATCCCTCAGGGGTTTGGATGGCCCAAAAGCCACTTTCGAACAACAACTTCTCCTCTTTTTGTTATACCTGCTAAAAAAAATAGTGAGCTTATTAGAATGAAGTATTCCCAAAATCACTTTGAAAGTACCTTTGGGCCAACCTACTTTAAACCCCCAAAAAACTAAGTTAAAACTAGTTAAAAAGGTAAAAAATGAACCAAGGAAAGCTAGCTTTCCTTGGGATCTTGGCTTTCCTTTAGGGAAGCCAATGTGATGTGCACTAATTGCTGGATTTTATCTTTTAAAATAGAAAATAGGAATCTAATGCATGCAAAATACAGATTCTCTTTAAAATGCCAGGCAAAAAAGACGATTTCCTTAAAACTAGATCTAGAATGCTTATGAAACTTTTAAGGAGCAAGATCTAGATTATGAGCCTTGAGACAATATATCTATGTTAAGTTTTACTTTAAGATAATAGATCTAAATAATATCAAATCTTGTAAACAAAGTAACCAGGTAAAATTTTGATTTTAGAAGGAGGAAGAGATAGAAAGAGTGCTATAAGCCTGGGAAAGTTGGGCTTTGGTGTTTGATTTGGTGGAACACCGAGGGATTATGTCCTCAAAAATATCCTAAAGACGAGGAAGATTCAAACTATCTCAACCCCTTCTACAAGTGAGATCACCCGCTACTTAGAAATCCTTGCACAAACAGATGGTTAAAACATGGGTGTTGCTGGAAAAAGACAATTAGAAAGCATGCAATTAAACTTAAAATACATGCAACTCCAAGAGATCTAAAACAAGTGAACAGTAAGAGCATAAATCAAACTAGAATGATCTCTTACCCCAATGGGAGGGAGCTCTCTTTCAAGGCCAACAATTAACCAACAAAAGCAAAGATCAATAATACAGATTATACCTCATAAGCACTTGACAATCACCATCCACACATGAAAAGCATTACACCATAGATATTGCCTCCAAAGATTTCTTTATTCCAAACTAGTAAACAATACAATAACAACAGCTCTTCAATCCAGCTCTAATTAGCTTGGAAGAGGAAAACCGTGCTTTATTTATAACAAAAACTGGAAACCTAGCCCAGAGGGGGGGCAATTCCTAAGGAGAGAGAGATTGCAGCTATATGTGGAGTCAATCTGAGCTTGATCTGAGTCTAACCGAGTCTGATATGAGTCTCACTACGTGCAACTGTCAATTTGAGAGCTGATCGGACTGAAACCTCAACCTATTAACTGAAACATCCACCAAAACTCATCTAGATGGGCCCACACGTGTGGAGGAGAGAGAGAGGGTGCAATTCCCAAGATTGCATGCTGTGGTGCACTACCTGTTCATCCCAAATCACCTCCTTCAGTCAAGGAATGGTCAGATCTAGTCAATCCAAAGCCGATGAGACTAATGTCAGTCAAAATCGGAGCAAAATCCACTGACTTAGGATTTAGGATTTTCTCCATTATTTAATTAATTTATCAATTAAAATAATCAATATTTGATTTTTAGGGTTTTTTGACTTGAGTGATGAGAAAATCACTCAAAACTTAGGAAAAGTGGGTTTATGGGTTTACATGGTGCTCTGAGTTTGAAAATGAGCACCCCCATGACTGAAACTAATTTCTGAGCCCACTTTTATTACAAAACCAATTTTTCCAATTAGACTATTAAAAAATAACCTAAGTTTTGTGGAAAAATTAAAATTAAAAAAACTTAAAAAATTTTAAAAATTTAAAACCTAGGGGGACTTAGACATGTTCATGTGACTTGACCATAATTCCTAGCATGTTTATACATTGACACATAGACTCTAATAACCTCAATAGGCCTAAATGCCAAGTTGACCACCCCAACTTTGGAGGTATTGAGTGAAAAACTCAGAAATTATCAGTCATTTATTCAACAACCAATAATAACAAAGGGAAGAAACACTCTGGGTTGATCAGATTGACAAATAAAGTCCAAGAGACTGAGTCTTTTACAAATAATATCATGCTAGAACATTTTATTACAACTCCCCTATGGGGTATGAACATGTGATATAGTACAACAAGCACTTCCCAGAAGCAATTTTGAAGGTCTTCTGAAGTCTGAACAAATCATCTTTGTCTGGTTCATCAGGCTCACTTGATAAAAAACCACTAAGTACAACTTAGGTGGTAACACTTATCTTCTCTTCTGCTCTGAGAGCATACTAATAAGCTTCTTCCATGGCACTAGGAGATAACATACTCATCTCCTCTTGAATGTCTATTCTCAACCCATTGATGTATCTAGCTATCTTCTCAGAAGTATCTTCTACATAACTTGCTCTCAAGTTCACCTTATAGAATTCTTTTGTATACTCTCTCACAGTCAACAACCTTTGTCTGAGGTTTTTCATCTACCTATAAAAAACTAGATGATAATCTTTGTGTAAGAATTTTCCTCTCATCTTAGCAACCATTCTGTCCCAACTCTTTATTACTGCCTTGTTCTTATTCTTCCTCTTTGACTGTACACTATCCCACCATAAGGCTGCATGGCATTTTAGCTTGATAACAGCCAGCTTTACCTTCTTGTCCTCCTCAATCTCTTCATAATCAAAATATCTGTCTAGTTCACCTATCCAGTCTATCAAGCCTTATGCGGATAGATTTCCATCGTAGGCAGATAAGGAAGGTCTTGGTCTAGAACGAGAACCTAACATAGACGTCGACATTCTCATCTCAGAACTCTCAGGGGTTATTTCTTCTTCTTGTTCATTCCCTGATTCTTCAGGGTCACTCACATCCCCTAGGTCTTGTTCTCGATGTCTACCCAACTCCATGGCCTCCATTCTATCCTGCATGACTCTCATGTACTCTACTAGCTTAGCATTTGCAACAGGTCTACCCCTTCGACCTGCTCTTCCTCCTCCCATCCTTACAACATGTTGCAGCTGCAACAATTTCCCAAAATTCCAAAAAAATTTAGGACCCTCCTTTTGCTTGGATTAGTTAGATTTTCTTCGTTGAGTTGGCCTAATAATGATTTCTTAAGAGGATTAAGTTGATTTACCACTTGTTTGGTTTCTCCTTTTAGCACTTGAAGTAATCCACTGTATGATCTAGCTTTCTCGCTGCCTTTGAATGCTTTTGAAGCAGGCTTGAAACAGAAGTTTTCGGTTTCGTTTTCCACCGTTGCGGACGGATCTGTGGTTTGGTTTTCCGCCGTTGCGGATGGATAATTGGTTTTGTCTTTGATTTTCCTTCCGACCCGTTGGTTTTCTCATCGGTCGATCTTTTGGTTTCCGTCGGAGGAATTTGTCATTTCTATTTCTGCCGTTGCGGGTGGCAAACCACTTCCTCTCCCGATCATTTCTTAACTGTTTCGTTTCCCGCTCGGCTGAATTTTGGGTTTTACATCGGAGCTGTTTATATTTTATTTCTCCGCTGTTGCGGAAGGTGTTTGCTGTTAGCTTCCGTCGTTGCGGATGGGCATTCGGTTTTTGGACTTCGACTTTCTTTCCGATTTATTCGTTTTTTTACCTCGGCTGAATCTTGGTTTTGCATCGGAACTCTTATCGTTTCTTTCTTCCTCCGTTGCGGAAGGAAACTGCTTCCTCTTCCGATCAGTCCTTTAACGTTCGTAAGTCCTGAGCTTCCGCCGTTGCGGCTACGGAAGACTCTTTTGCTCCGTTTCGTAAGTCATTTTGGCTCTGATGTTGCGGAAGGTCTCACGCTTTACTCTCCCACCGTTGCGGATAAAGAAGGTTTAGCCTTGCCGATCCCTAGCTTTTTGTTTTCCGATTTAAGCATTGTGTGGCGGGGCGCGACACCCTTTTGATATCCGCTGTTGCGGCTGTGGTTCCGCTTTCGGTTCCGATGTTAGAAGTCCGACGCGTGGTATTTGTTACCCAGTTATCTCAGCTGTTGTGGATGGATCAAGGGTTTGGTCTTCCGCCGTTGTGGAAAGAGATACACTTTCGGCTGCCGATCCAAATGTCTCCGACGTCTGACTTTTTAAAGTGTTTCCCCCGCCGCGAGAATTGACCGTATGTATATATATGAGGTAAGGGAGACATGTTGGATTATTCTATTGGTATTTTCAACTGCTGTGCTCTGTCGCCATCATGCTTTCGATCACTCGAAGCTTGTTCAGACCCCATCACCGGTACCCGCGTCCAGGTGGCAACTATGGAAGCCCGATTGTCTTCGTCCCGCCTTACATGCCGGTTACACATCAGTGCCAGGTAGGCTCGTTGTTACCCTACCCTGTTCTGTTTGAGGCATTGGATTAATATTTGCTGCGGTTAGGTTTGTCATGATCGTTTCTCTTCCCTCATGATTGCACCTATATATTGAAGATTTTTGGCGGTCTTACTGTTCACGGTTGGGGGGGCGCTTTTAACCCACAGAGTAATTTTGCCCGCGACCTTTTGCGGCCTTGCGCATAGTAGGAAGGGTTTGGTGCAAACGGCCGTTACGCCGTCTGCACCAAACTGCCCCGGGTGATGATGATTTTAGTAGGGGAGAGTTTTTGTTGGTTTTTCTGTGGCATTTGGTAGTTTTCCCCTTCTTGTGTGGATTTCATATTACCCGCATTTTCGAATAGCAAGCGTTTCGCCGTGCCATTCCGCGCACCGTTGGTTTTTGTCTTGAATCCAAACCGGAGGGGGAAGGGATGTGCCATTGCATTTAGGCTGTTGACCATTAGATTGCACGGGCAATCCGTTTGAAAGTTTCGTTAAAAAGGATTGCAGGGGTTTTGTCCCTTGTTCGTCCTGCGCAGCGAAAGAACAATGGAGCCCGTAGAGAATGGGATTTTTCCTCATGTAGTATAAATGTTTCCCCGCTCGATTATATGGTTAGAAGTGTTTAATAGCCTACAGCAATGGTAGATTGCATATTCTACTGTATATGACTATATTTTTCATCATGCTAAACATAAACTAATTCACTGCACATCGGGTTTTAATAGTTCTGTAGTTAGGCCATTTCAGGCTATACATGCATATATTTTATTTATTGATTGATCGCTGTCATGTTAAAACATAGAAGAAATGATACACTGCCCATTGATGTAAACAAGTTTGTCACTCAGCCAAAATGGCTTCATGTTACAATTTTGTGGCAGGAAGAGCTCACCAAGTCAAAGAGACAAAAGAAGAAGGCTCCTGTGGTCGAAGAAGATCCAGAAGTAGAAATTGTCACTAAGACAGAATACATATACGAGGACACGAAGCACATTTCTGGCGTTGAACCTGAATATCAGTGGGGGGAAGTTTACAGATTGATCACCCGAAGAGAGGTTCCTGACATGGGCTTAGAAGAAGAATCCTTATATGCCAACATAGAAATATCTTCCCTGATGAAGATCGCCACCAGAGTAGAGCTGTTCCCGTGCTCTGAAGTAATCGGATGGATTCTGCCTCGGGCAGATGTCACAACAATGATTCTGGAGGATGTTAACAAACAGGGCTATGCTGCATATAGCCCTGGATATGTAGCTCTGGCTTATCACCTGCCAGAAGCCCAAGTCTTCTTATTTGATGACTGGCTAAACAACGTTAGAATGGATCTGGTGGAGACATTTAAAAGGATGATGTTGCAAGGAAAACATTACAGATACAGACCAACAGGTGATTACGATACAGCTAGCTTAAGGGCTCCCTACAGGTTCATAGCTTTAATGCTGAACCGGATTTTTGGAAGGGCACATGGTAGATTCTTCAAGTTAGAATGGATCCCAATCATTTTTTATGTTGCAACCCAAGGGACAATTTTCAACTGGGCCAACATTGTATCCAATAGTCTTTCCGCTTGCTTGCCTTCGGCTTTGGGAGGAGTACACCAGAAAAGATCGGAATTCTATATGAGTTCCATATTGATAGACTGTATACTATGCAACCAGCCTTTCCCTGGTCTCAGGTGCATCTGGGACAGGGAAAGAATGCCTGTTTATGCTGATTATAAACCATTGTGGGCACATAAATATCACAGCCATTACAGGGAAGTCTGTGAACACTTCCTTATGCCTCTATACACACTCATTTTCCTGAAGGAGTGTGATTGTATGTCGGAGGAGGCCTTCCAAGTAATAGCGGAGTATGCAGACTACTATTTGACTGAAAATGGCCTATACTTCAGGATTTTTGGAGGTTCGAGAGCACCTTCCCTGCTGCCTAAATACGCAACTGATTACATTATTCACAAGGAGGCAGTCAGACAAGTATTCCTGGATGGAGAATAGGTAGCTTTCTGTTTGAGCACAAGAAGACAGCCTATCCCCCTTTGCCCTTCAAGCTAGGAAGCTACAAGTTCACCAAAGTGAAGAAGGTCGATGAATTTGTAGAAGAACTGGAAAGATTTCATTTTGGCGAAATGCCCTTTCGCAGGAATGATACTCAAGGCAAAGTGGCTGAACACTGTAAGGAGCACAATGTGCATTTTGAGTATACCCACCATTTTGATAGGGAAGAATCTGTCTTCCGAAGTGCCCTGAACATGACAGCACTGAGGAGAAGATTCAAGAAGAAGATCACCACCAAAGGTGGGAAGGGGGATGAATAGGCTAAGGCTGAGGAAGAAGCCAAAAGAAGAAATGAAGAAGCTTAGAGATTGGCGCAAGAAGCTGCAGGATGGTTGCATACAGAAGAAGAAGCGAAAAGAAGAGCTACTCAGGAAGCAGCTGAGAAAGCAGAAGAATCAGCTAAGAAGGAAGAAGAATAAAAGAAAAGAAACCTGGATGAGGAGCTTCAAAAGCAAGAAGATGAAAGGCTAAAGTTGACACAGACAGAGCAGTCAGCTTCTGAAAAAGATACAGGGCAGACCCAGGACGTGGAGAACCCCGAGGTTCAGGACCCACAAGTGCCTACTGCCAGCATACCCATGGTCCCCACACTGAAGCTGGTCCCCTTTGTGCAGAAAAAGGGAGAAGAAATCCCTGATTTTAACACTGTGTTTTATGACAGGGCTACAAAGAGGATAATAAAGAGAACATAAAAGAGGGTTGAAACAGGAGATATGCCTGGTAAAATGATCATGGATACGGCTGTTATGTTAGGAACAGAACAAGATCCAAGACTCACTTTGAGAGCCAGGACTGCACTAATCCACGCCTCAGAAGATAACATGGACAAGGTAATAACTGACTTGGAGCAGTCCAAGAAGTCCTCTGCTCAGTTGAAAAATACATTGAGGAAAGAAAGAGAGGAAGGCAATAGGATGAAGTGGAAGTATGAAGACATGCAGAAGGAGATAAAGGCTTCTAAGGATGAATTGCAGGCCCTCCAAGCAGAAAGATAGGTCAGAGAAACAACACAAGAATCCCTAGAGAAAATACAGAAAGAATATCAAGAACTGAAGACAGAAAAGGAACGGCTGCAGGAGAAGGTAGAAGAGCTAGAAGAGCAGCAAAAGATTATCTTACAGGCTAGTGAGATGCACTCCTAAGAGTAGAAAGAGAAACACCAAGAGTAGATTTCTTCTCTGACAGCTGCTCCGGAGGAAGCAAGGGAGCAGCAGGTTAGCCTCTAGCCATTCAAAGAGCATGTCTTGGCCCATAAAGCCAAGATGCTACAGCTACAGACTGCTGTTGAAGATGAAAGATGTAGAGTGCTGCAGATCGATGGCCGATTGGAAGAGATCTTGGAAACTGCATCTTACTTTGTGGACAGATCTCAGGACGTCCTCGAGGTCCTGACTGCAAGAATGGCGAGGTTGGAAAGCAATGAAGAAGCTCTAGCAGAGCTGCCATCAAAAGATAAACAAGCCCTCAAGCGGGATTACGACTTAATAGAATTTGCTATTAACACCGCAGAGGATTTCAAGAAAGCAGTCAAGAAGACAAAGGGAGCCTGCGCGGAATTTTTCAGGAGAGTCCTCATTACATACAACCGGTGCCAGGTAGAAGCTGAGCAGAGGCTGGATGAGTTTCTAGACCACAATTCATTTGTGGAGATATTGCAGAAAAGACATCAGGATGAAGAAGCAAGAATGCAACACATTAAGGCCATTGATGACCAGATTCTGAGAAGCGAAGTAGGCCATTCAGCAGTTAGTGTGCAGCTTTTGGAAGACCAGCTTCGGTTGAGCGCAACCAAAGTGGAGGCTATAAAGAACCAGGCTGAAAAATTTGAAATCA
This sequence comes from Pseudotsuga menziesii, assembly GCA_001517045.1. NCBI lineage: Eukaryota > Viridiplantae > Streptophyta > Pinopsida > Pinales > Pinaceae > Pseudotsuga > Pseudotsuga menziesii. The sequence continues at coordinate 224,270 of LPNX010813435.1, read as the reverse complement.
ACATTCAGTTTTTGGAACCCTGCGCATTTGAGGGCATTGCCTCTGATGCTGCGGCATGGAAAAAGTTTCTAGATGCCCAAGTGGAACCCTCCTCATGAAGGATCGGTCATTATTTTAATTTGTAACTATTTTTGTAAAACATTTAAGAAAAGTAGAACGTTGGGAAACGAGGGGTTGGGAAGCCCAAAGGTCACTTTGGGCAGCCCAACAGTCTCACCCTTTTGTATAAATGTGAAAGACTTAGAGGGAAAAAAGGGCTTTTTCCCAGTTAGACTAGAAAGCGATATTGTAAGAAGAACTATTTCTCTTTGCAATGAAGAAATATGGTTTGCCTGTTAGAGAAAGATTGGTGGAATGTCCAAATGTTATGCTGTGGATGGCTGAAAGATGAACTATTTTGTTTTCCAGTTTTTGTCCATTAACCGTGAGATCGTTCTAACCCTTTGAACCTATGTTCTTGTTTAAATTATTTCTGGTTTATTCTGTGGAATGACCACCATGAGTAATGTATCCGGTTCATAAAACAATTGGCTATCTGGTTGTTGAAAGATCTTTAATCGTTCATGCATTGTGGAAAGAAATATCAGCTAACTGTAGTTTCTCTTTATATTGCATGTACAATACACATTACTCACAAATAATTTACAGTTTGCTCCTCGGGGATAGATAGATAGATAGTTAGTTTTATTTCTGCACATGTGATTTAGATGCTTGTGAGCCTAAGACGAGAGGTAAGAACCCGCGCATCACATTGTGACTGCTCCTTGCATCCTAATCACCCTGCATGGTTAAGTAGGCATATGCATATCATATTTAAGTCAAAAATACAAAAATATACACGGTGGACCGGGCCGCAACCGGTAAAACCTTTGTTTTTGTTACTTTGACCTACGGTAGCCGGACCGCAAACCGGATGGATTCCCCATACCAAACAGTCAACGGGATAGTTGGGAACGTTGACTGGGGAGAATCCCTTTCTGTTGTTGCCTGTGAATTTCCAGGCCTCAACACAACCATTTCTTGATTCTATTTTTTTTAATCAAGAATTTAACTTCACAATTTTCAAGAAAATATGAAATTCAATATTTTTGCAGAAGTGTCACTTACCAGGTTAAACTTTACTCTCTAATACCAAATGATGCCTTGCTGCTGGATTTTATCTATGGACCATGATTCCTCATGAAATAGAAAGCCATGATTTTGCAATTCAATTACAAACTATCCAGAACCGGTGATCTCCTTCCAAGATATTGAGACACAGAACACTCAATTAAATTCACAAGGATACAGAAGATGATATCTTTGAACCAATGACTCTTACTATTAGTCTTTGAAACTGAACATACAATTCTAAAATCTTTGAATCTAATACTCTCTGGTCTAACTGGAGTACTGTTACGAATTTTATCTTTATACAATAGGGTTTAACCCTCTTCCTTAGACGAGGGAAACATAAATCTATTCTTATATTAATCCGTAAATCAACTGAAACAAAAAAGAAATATCAGCAATCCCTATCTATGAATTTGTTCATCCTAATCTATCTTCCTAGTTTTCAGGAACCCACTCCTGTAGTAAATATCTGATCCTAAAGATCAGGAATTATGTTTCCTTAACAAATCCGTCCAGCTAGCTTGATGCCCATGCATCATCAGTCTTGCCTTCTACAATGTTCAGTTACCAAGTTAGGAATTAGGGTTGTGGTTTTGGCAAAGTGAGTCGTATCCATGCTTTTTAAGCCAACCATGCATTGATTTCTTAAGTATTTGGAGAAGCAGTTCAGTTACCAATGTTAAACATGAGACACACTATCATCAAATGGATATTGGAAAGAATATATTTCTTTGATAAAAGACAATATATTTTTTCTAGAAAAAATAAATTATTAGGATAATTATAAGTTAATGTTGAATGAAATTGAAGCCATTATAGTCTTGATATGAATAACTACTTTTTAGTGTGTGTTTGTGGTGCAAAAATTATGTTTCTCATGAACCAACTATGAATGTTCTTTTTATAAATAGTTTGTTTTGTTTAATGAAGAGTCAACCCATTCTAAAGGAATAGTTTTGCGAGGGACAATACTTGTTAAGGTTTTGTAAATGGGATAGCAAGCTAAGTGGGCTTGACTATGGGGGAAATGGTTAAATGTGCTTGATCCATTGGAGTCCTAAGATGGGTGACCTTGCAAGAACCCCTGGTTACTCGGTGCAAGCTCTAGAGGTGATGATTGATGCTATGCAATTCATTTCACTAGTTCCATCCCATTTCTTTACCCTTGTGGGAAATTAAGAATCACCTGATGCAATGAGTGATAAGTTGATTATTCAATACCATGAAAAACTAGTCATTCTGTAATGGTCATGAGATACAAGTCATGTATAATGACTTACTCTATGTAGATAATCCCAAAAATGGTATTTCATATGTTGGATTGCAAAAGCCCCATAAATTGTTTGATTAAATTTTTGGTTAAAGTCAACTCGAAGACACATATGAAATATTTAATCCAAAAACTAATAAATGCTTCATACAAAAACCATCTGCGCTTGCCATATTTGAACACAATAGCTTTCACAATATTTCCTAGCAACAAGGAAATTTTGGGAAAACCATCTGCGCCTGCCATCTTTGAACACAATAGCTTTCACAATATTTCCTACCAATAAGGACATTTTACGTCACTACTGAAAGGTAGAGCATGATGTCCTTGTTATCCTCGCATTCTTAATTGGTTTGAAATCCTCGTTAAATGATTTAGCTGAGTTCATAGCTTCAAATCGAGGTTTGGCTCTTTCTGTAAAGAAAAATATTGGAAGGTTTAAGGGAATTGGATGATTGGTGATACGTGTATCTAGGACTATATAGAAGGAAGTGTAGGACTTATTACTACAATCCCAATAGAAAATAATTCAATTTAAAAAGAGAGTATAAAAATTAATAAGGTGGCAAATGCTTTAGTCTACTAGGGGTTTCAACTGGAACCAAGTCAATTAGATGTGGAGTAGTTTTATTAAACAACCAAATAGGATGATTTCATGAGTTGGAAGGAACATATGGACATACAAAATAATTCCTACTACAGTCCTGTGATCTACTTTGTCCATCGATTTTAATTAATGAAGGGAAGATGCTACTATTGTCATTAACAAAGGATTGGTACTATGGTGAGGTGACCTACCTCCTTTTTCTTTATTCCGATCTTTGGCAGTGTAGGTTTATTGGGATTATGGATGTAAATGATAAGGAGGAATTGTGTTATCTAGTAGTGCAAGAAGAGGCGAACATTGTTGGGAGGGGTTGTTAAGCCGAAGGTGTAGATGAAGGATCCAAGAAACTATTAGAGTGATGGAGTTAGTAGTTGAAAACTATAAACTACAACAATAGGTTGAACATATCAATAGAATGAAGGTGAGATTGGAGGAAAGGGGATCAAGGGAAGTAGCATTGGGGCATGGTGTCACGGCAATCAAGATGAGACAAAGGATAATATAAAGGTTTTTCATCCAGTTGGTTCAATGGAGACTTAAGACACAAGCAACAAAGGACTGAGGTTCGATCTGGTTGCAAGGATTGGCAGATGGTGCAATCGATTATGGGTGGCATCTGATAATAAGTTTCCCTACCTCTACTAAGAAACCCTAAGATATAATTGCTAAAGAGAGATTAGCAAGCGATGCAAACTACTTAGACTCTATGGGGAAAGTGTTAACACTAGGCTTTGTCTTCATTATATACCTCAATTAATGGAAATTAATATGGCCCAATAACAACCATCCCAAACTATTGAAACTCATTGTTAGATCCACTTGACGTTCATTTCCATTCTCTTGGGCAGCTGAAATGAACATGGTCTTGGCCAACTAATTTGTGGTTAGCTTACACTAGTAGTGAACAATTTCACGGGTTGTCATTGCAAGATCGTCTTGGGAAATTTGGAATGACATTGAGCGATGATGGTGCCAATGTGATAATACATAGCATTTGAAAAGATAGTATCAATGAAATGATGCTTCTTTACCAAAATTATTCCAAAGTGACCTGAGATTAAGCATGAATGAGTCTGGTTGCTGCTCTGAGATCTTAGTATCATAATAAGGAAGAAAAAACAAATATAAAAGGACAGAGTTGGTCCACTTTCCAATTGTACAGAGTGTTAAGCCACCCACAAGGAATCATTCTTGTTATGGTCACCACCTGGATGGCATGAGTTACAAAGGAATGAGGCCTTTTCGACTTATCACCTAAGCCAATTGTACAGAGTGTTAAGCCACCCACAAGGAATCATTCTTGTTATGGTCACCACCTGCATGGCATGAGTTACGAAGGAATGAGGCCTTTTTGACTTATCACCTAAGCCAAAGGAAGTTTGATCTTTCCAGTACATGTTTCTTGAAACACTTGCAAAAAAAAAATGAAAGAAAATTTCTTGACCATGGTGAAGGAGACAACTTATTCTGAGAGAGTAAAATGCACCATTATAATGTGAAAGAGGTAGGAAGGATACAACTTATTCTGAGAGAGTAAAATTCAGGAACATGATGTCAAAAAGGAGCTCTATTTATGGGTATAAATATAAATATTGTTTTTCCTTAAAGAAGAGTCCACCCTATCCATCCATTCCAAGTCAATCTATCCCCAAGTCAATCTATCCTCTACTATGTGGCAGTCCTGGAGATAGGCTGCCCACCTATGCTACTTGCAAGTTGTTTGTACCAGCTTTAGTGTTCAAGTCTACCTACCTTTATATTAATTACTATCCATATTTTTCATGTAATCATTATATTTTTTTAGGAGATGTGTGGCTGGTTTAAAATAGGTCAAACAGTGGTTTTAACTTCTAGTAAACACAACAAAATTTGATTTTCCAAATCAATTTAGTGTAAGAAATATTAAAATACTATGAAAACATGAGATGATTGCCTCATAAATGTTTCCCAACACAATGTTGATATATTTTTGTTAAAAAGAATTTTTTTTTGTACTGAGACTTTCCAATAGGACTCCATGTTACAGGAACTAAATAAATGAAATAGTTAATACTTGAGTTGATTAAAGTCTATCTACCTCTTCATTCATCTCTTTGCTGATTTTAAGTTTAGAAGCGGTACAAGTTCAAAAACAAGCATGAATCTAGTCTTGTTTCTACCTCGATAAGAAAATTCTTCCAGCTTCTCCTAATTTTTCTATCCTTCTTAACTTTAATCACTCCAAATTGCTCAAGCAAGCTCTTGGTAGCAATAATGGGTTTCACCACCTACTTATTTATGAAGTATAGTTGATCCTGGGTAGGTTCCACTTGTGTGCTTGATCATTTCAAAAGGATCCTTGAAATCCAATTTCTACCAAAAGGAAGCACAAGGACAAAATCAGTAATGGTATGGAGTCTTTTCATGCTTTTTTAGTTCTAGTCTGAAAGACATCATGCTCCATACATAAAACACGTTTCCACAATAAAGAGACATTAACATTGTATTCTACAGGAAGTCTACAAAGCTTATCTGAAAGTTTCATAGACCGAGCCAAAGGATTATCCAAATACACCAAAATTTTGTATTCATGTACCTCTTCCATATACACGTGATCTACCTTGCCATTTCTAAATTCTGTATTTTTCCTTCCAAGATCAACTTTGGGTTTCTTCATGACTGTCCACTATTATTCTTCACATTATAGCACATTATTTTGTCTATGATATAATGTGCTATTGTAACTCTTTGCTCTTTGCTACTGTACTTTCTTGCAACTCTTCCTTTTATCTTTTCACTTTCCTTCACATTTCTTGTATCTCTAGTTCTGCATTAGTTTCCTATTAATGTGTATGATTTGTGCCACTGATATATAAGTCCATATGATGTTATGACTGACCTATAATACTATACAATTCTGTATAGCTACTACCTCTGTGTTTTAACAAAAGTTTTAGCTTTGGAGGTATATTTCATGTACAACAGTTACACATTTAACACTATCTTAATATATGAAAATTGCCTTAATTTACCAACAAGTTGAGAGAGTATATTTCCTAACTACTTAAAGGATTAAAAAAGAATTACAACTAATTTTTATTTTATGTTATTATTTTAATGAATTTTTTTCTATGGAAATGGAATGTACCTCATGGGAAATTTTCTAGGCACTTTCTTTTCTGGATGATACTAGGTTAAACCATTTAGTTGCAATTTTCGTAATTTAGCCTTTTGGTGGCATCACGTGAGGTCTATAATATTCTCAAAGGATTTGGGATAAAGGGCATTTATTCTGCCCTTCTTCTAGATGTCTATTCTAACAAGAAAGCCATGAGAATTTGTTTGTGTGAACCAGTTTAAGCTCAAATTGTAAATTTAGACTACAATGGGCACTCTGAATTCACCTAAATGAATGAAATCACAATTTCAACAATGGAAATAACTGGCTAGATGCTAGGTTAAACCATTTAGTTGCAGTTTTTGTAATTTATCCTCTTGGTGACATCAAGTGATGTTCATAATATTCTCAAAGGGTTTGGGATAAGGGGCACGCATTCCACCCCTCTTCTAGATGCCTATTCTAACAACAAAGCCATGAGAATTTGTTTGTGGGAACCAGTTTAACCTAGAATTGCAAATTTAGACTATAATGAGCACTCTAAATTCACCTAAATGAATGAAATCACAATTTCAATAGTGGAAATAAGTGGCTATATTTGGGGTGAGATGAGTACTAACTTGGAATTCACAACACCCAACTACTTGAGCTAACCCACCAACCCCCTGTTGCCGCCTTTCACACACCTGGGTCACGTGGCAGAAATCTTCAAGCCACTCAGTGTGTCCTTGGGGGCAAGTCTCGAGTCAAGGCTGTCACCTTGTTCTTGACTCCTCCGTTTAGGCTCAACTCCTAAGGAAGCCAAGGGGGGTAGACCCTATTAAGTTTCTAAGGATAATTACTTAGTATGGTGATGTTAAACTGAATGAGTTACTTAGGAGTTTGAAATTTAGCTATAGACAATCAATGATGACAAGATGCAAAAATGAACACACGAAAGCACAATGCTGAGACACAATATATATATAAAGCAAGAAAATAACCAGTGCCTTAGAATGGAGTAAAAAAATAGAATCAATGTACTTGCATGTGCTTGGAGTGAATGTTTTGCAATTGCCTCTTGGTACGTTTAAAGTTAAATTTGAGGTGTGAGTTGATTAAAATTAGGCGAAGGGGTGGACTCCAGATATACTCGAGAGTACTTGGAGTATGTCCAAAACTAAACCTTCACGGCTACCCGCAAGGAATATGTGGGATGAATGGAGTCTCTGGGGATACTGTTCATAACACACCCATTAGGGTGTGACAAAGATCAGTGCCCCAAGGTCACTTTTCAGAAGTTCCCGCTTCCTTTGGGTATTTTGCCACTATAAAGGTTTGATCTAGGTGTTGGATTTTCACCTAAGGGTTTGTCAATTAGGGAGAGTGAGTCCTAATTATTCTAGTCACAAGTGCTTTTGATACAGCTTGACTGATCGGACGAACCGCAGCCAAGTGCAGAGCATACACACCGGAGTCTTGTCAATTTTAGTAAATTTTAAAATTGGGTGTTCTTGTTAAAAATAAAACCCTCCAGGAACCTCTTTCGATCCAAGTGGATCTCAATCGGGGAATCAAGGAGGGGTTAATTTTATAATAGCTGAAAAAAATAAAATGATAGAAAATAAAAAATATACACAATTCCGGTTTTCTAATTAGTCCTACCACGAATCTCTTTCCCCTTTCGGGTCAATCGGGAAGTCATGGGGTAAGTATTAAGATTACTTTGAAATATCAAATATGGAATATGAAATCGATAATGAATTAAAGTATACTACCCTGCATATTATAGCTATGCTAGTTTGAAAAGAGATGAACAAAAAGTAAAAATTTGACACCGACGCAAATCCCCCTAGGGGGGATGGGGAATGGGATCGAAAGAGCCTATTCAAAAATTATTTTTATTAACAGCGGTTACAATATCAAAGAACTGATATGATTCCTCTTGATCCTTATACAGAGTGAAATCAAGAGTTTACAAAGTGCAAAAATTAAAGGTTTTAGTCAAATGGGAGACCCCTGGGGGGATTTGAATGCTCTTGAGGCCACTTTCGAGCAGAAGATTCCTTTATTTTCTGTCAAAACTGATAAAAAACAGCAAGCATATTAGACTAAAATATTCCCAAAAGCACTCTGAAAGTACCTTTGGGCCAGCTTACTTTTAACCAAAAAAAAGTAAGCTGAAAATTAGTTAAAAGGGTAAAACAGGAACCAAGGAAAGAAGGCTTTCCTTGGGATCTTAGCTTGCCTTTTGGGAAGCCAATAATATGTGCACTTTTATTGCAGAATATGAAATTTTAACGTACAGAAAAAGAAACTACCTTAAAGCAAGCTACAAATTTTCATTAAAATGCTTACGAAAATATGGTAATTTCAGCTAGATCTCTTAAAATGTAACTTTATATGCAAAACAAAACTAAGATCTAGACTTAGGAAGGGACCTTACTAACTAGATCTATGTGTAACTTTATTAATGAGACAGATCTGAGCAATAAGACTCCTTAATAGTAACCAGTTTGAAGAAAATTTAAGATTTTTAAAGGAGGAAAAGGGGAAGAGAAGTGCTTGTTGCTGAAGCATATCTGCAAAGGAAACTTGGTAGTGAAGCACCAAGGGGCACGATCTTAGAAATATCTGTTGGAAACCAATGTAATCAAACCTGAACCATAGATCTTCCAGTCACGACAAACCTATAAGCTACACAACAAATTCTGCAAACAAAACCATTAAATCTGAAGATACATATGAGAAGTAGATGATACATCATGCAAATAATCTTATTTAGCATATAGGTATTAGCTCATTCAAACATTTGCAGAAAAATAGAAGTAAGTAATCTTACTTACAATGATCTATCCCTATGATTTCAATAACCATTCAGGCAGACAACAGTTAAGTGCAAAAAATTGAAAAAATAACAGTTTCACCTCGAATGCAGCATGATAATGATAATCCACACATGAAAGGTACTCCACAATTGAGCCTCCAAAGCTTCTCTTTATTTCAAAAAATTATGATCAATACACAATTACAATAGCAAGCCCTTCAATCCAGCTCTAACTAGCTTGGAAGAGGCTGCTGTGCTTGGATATATGCAAAAAATAGGAGATCCAGCCCAGGGGGGGTGTGAATCCCAAGGAGACACATCAAATCAGCTGAAGGAGAGTCCATCAATGCATGATCTGTGTTTAGTTGAGCCAGATCTGAGTCTCACTGAGTGCAACTGTCAATTGGGGGGCTGATTTAACTGACACCTCAACCTGTTGATTGAAGCATCCACCAAAACTCATCCAGAGGAGCCAAAAACGTGTGGAGGAGAGAGGGAGGGAGAAATTCCCCATAAAGGATGCTGAAGATCAACTCTGGATCTGATTTGATCACCTACTTCAGTCAAGGATTTGTTAGATCCATTCAATCTGCTTCAGATCTGACTGATTTCAATCAAATCGGCTGAGAATCCACTGATCTATGATTTTGGATTTGCTCCATTATTCATCAATTTATTAATTAAAATAATCAATAAATGATTTTTTGGGGCTTTCTAACCTGAGTGATGGAAAATCACTTAAAACTAGGAAATAGTGGGGCCATGGGTTTACATGGTGCTCTTAGCTTGAAAATGAGCACCTACATGACTGAAATTGATTATTTGGCCCACTTTTATTACAAAATCAAATTTTCCAATTAAACTATTAAAAAATAGCCTAAGTTTTGGAAAAATTAAATTTTAATAAAAAACACTGAAAAAAATTAAAAAAATGAAAATTTTTAAAAACCTAGGGGGACTTAGACATGTTCATATGACTCGACCATGATGTCTAGCATGTTTATACATTGACACATAGACTCTAATAACCTCAATAGGCCTAAATTCCAAGCCAACCACCCCAACTTTGGAGGTATGGAGTGAAAAATTCAGAAATTATCAGTCGTTTATTCAACAACCAATAATAACCAAGGGAAAAAACACCCCGGGCTGATCGAATTGACAAAAAAAGTCTAGGAGACCGAGTCTTTTATAGACACTATCATGCTAGAACATTTATTACAATTCCCCCATGGGGTATGAACATGTGATATAGTACAACAAGCACTTCCCAGAAGTACTTCCAAAGGTCTTCTGAAGTCCGAACAAGTTATCCTTGTCTGGTTCACCAGGCTCACTTGATAAAAAACCACTAAGTACAACTTCGGTGGTAACATTCTGGCTCCAACTGTGGGACGTGTGCTTGATTTGGTCTTTGAGGCAAGGAAAGGATACGAGAACACCAGAATCTCTGGTTTATATACCCTGTAAAAACATCTCAACTTGACAAGAAAAACCTCAGTAGCACAAGTTTTATAAAAAACCAAATGAACCATTAAGCTGATTTATTTAAACAAAATAAATGTAACTAACTAAAAGAAGCAAAGTTTTATTATAGCTAAGTATAAAATAGAAATGCAGAAAGTAAATGCTCTCTTTCAAGGAGCTTATTTTCCTACTCTAAGCATGATATAAAATGGGTTAAGTGTAATCAGAAATCCAATGTAACCACCTAATAATTTTATTAACATAATTTTTTTTTCCTTGTCTTTGGTTACCATCGAAAGTAAGGATACTTTATTCAGAAAATGCAAACCTGCGTGATGATCTGGAAGGGGCGGGATGGATGGGAAATCATAGGCATGAATAATGTCGTCAAACTTCCTCCCAAACTAGTAAGTGCTTGTTCAGGCTGCTTCTATCCATGACTGGAAAAGGTTGATGTATAGATTGGAATGATGAGGCAAATTGACTACACCATCATACTGATCATCAAGGCTTACCAGATGATAATTCACTGTATAAGCCCCAAGTGGCTCCAAGT
>LPNX010813435.1:197334-213291 GCA_001517045.1 Pseudotsuga menziesii | reverse complement strand
AGACTGATATTCTAATAACTGCATCACATCTGTCTTTTCACAACACTGCTTCTCCATGTCTTCATTATTTATACCTTTGTGTGGCTCTGCATGATATGACTTTGAATGATCATATGGATAAACTGCATGCTCCTTTTTCATATCAAAGTTTCCCAAAGCCACATGGTCCATGCTCTCTCCTTTAGATATGCCATAGACAGAAAAATCAACAAAACCATCAAAAGCTTCCGGTTCATTATTTTCCTCTTTATTCATGTCACAGATTGGATTTTCCATGAATGTCCAAGACTCCTCATCAACATCTTTGTCGGGGATAAGGGAGTCTTCGTCACTTGTATCATGCTCCAAGCTATACTTGTCCTCATTTTCATACTCATCTTCTTCAGAGAAAAGGTCACAAGGTAGTAAACCTTCCAGACTGTCATCATTATATGGAGAACACATAGGAGTCCCATCATGTATATTACAATTTTCATCATAAGTTTCACTATAAGATTCTGCAATGGTTTCATCCTCAGGTTTGTAATGTTTAGATGGTAACAAAGGGTAGGCCTGGCCTACCATGTATATATGATCAGGCTCGCTTGAATTTGTTTCCTGATTATTGACCTTAGGAAGTCCATGTTCCATGACTTGATTTGCAACATAACAAGTGCTTTCTTGGTGGAATTGTTCACAGGGTCTACACCATGGAATTAATTCTTCTACCATGTTAGCTGAGTCTAATTGGTTTGGAATCCTAGGCTCTTGTTGAGGAAACTTCTTTTGATACATCTTATTCTGCCTAGGCTGAAATTTCCTAGGTCCATTAATTCCTGTCATCTTTGATTATCTATAGTTAAATTTAAAACTCCTAAGTAACTCATTCAGTTTAACATCACAACACTAAGTAATTATCCTTAGTAACTTAATAGGGTCTACCCCCCTTGGCTTCGTTAGGAGTTGAGCCTAAACTAAGGAGTCAAGAACAAGGTGACAGCCTTGACTCGAGACTTGCCCCCAAGGACACATCGAGTGGCTTGAAGATTTCTGCCACGTGACCCAGGTGTGTGAAAGGCGACAACACCCCCCAACCCACCAGTTTTATAATGATATATTTATTAGTAAAGTAAATATTTTTTAATAGTAACTTATTTTACATATTAGATTTAGGACTATGTATAACATAACACTAACATTAAAAATGAAAGAAAAGTTGAGTTTGATATTGTAAAAATGAAAGAAAACAAGTTGACTATAATAATTAAATTTTATTTAAAATACTATTAAAAATAATAAATAACAAGGATCCATTTAACAAGAATATATTAGGTGTCAAGAAGTTTGCAAGAGGGTTTTGTTTTTATCCTTTTACTCAATAAATATGGAGTTAAATAGTGGGCTCCTAAGTGACCACTCTAATCCTAAACCCTAGTCTTCAATGATCCAACACGCAACCTATGCCTCTTTATTGAATCATCCCTCTCTGACATGGATCCTAGGGGCAGGTTTGACCCTCTTCTGCCTTCTTTTAGGGTTGCAGTATTCCAGGCCTTGGTTTCCTCCATTCGACATGTGATCAAACCCAAACACGCTTCATCTTGGTTTGTAAAGAAAACATTTGAAATCCCTGTAGTTAATCTTCCCTTTGTGACATACAGGCTCAAGGTTGTTATAATTTTAATGGTTGTATGAGATCTTCAAACAATTTACACCATAAAGCAATAAGACGATTGAAAGAAAGACAAGTACAGTAGCACAATAACACACAAAAAATTTCCCTTTGGAAAACCTTCTTTTGGGAGAAAATTGTTTTCATGTAAAATGACACTTCTGTGTCCGAGTATTGACACCCAATTATGTGTCAGAACACAAAAGGACAAAATGGATTGAAATAGTCAAAACACTATAGATGGACATGACCTTTGATACATCATTACCTTACCAACTGGATATATTTTTGTATGGATATTAGGGTTCTATAGGCAACTATTTGCATAGCAACCCACGTATCATACGCGGGTATGCGCATTGCAACTCGCGTATATATCATTAGGGCTTGCACCCACGGGTTTCCTTGAAGGAAGTCGCGTATCATACGTGACTTGCCAGTATCAATAGTCACATATTTCTTAATCCAGAGTTTAAAAATATAAAAACAATTAGTCGAGGACACTTGGTTCCTTAATCATAACTATCCCAACTTCCTCAACCATCTCAACCTTGGTAGCTTCTCTCTTTCCTCATGTGTAAATAGAGAGTAGGGGTTGAGGCTAATCAATAATAAGATATAGAGAAATTTTATGCTGGTGGTTTTCCTTTAGATATCTTGGGGCAGCAGAACTTGGTGTCCTTGGTTTTCAAAGGAGCACTTGTCTCAGATGTTGGGTTGTAATCTCACCACATTGGTTTATCAATAAAGAAAGTTCTTCTTCCAATATCGTGTCTTTACACTCTTGCATATTGTGATTTCTGAATTATCTTATTGTTTCATTATGAATATGTTATTTCATTAACCATTGATGTAATATATAGGATATTGCAGGAAGATCTTGTTCTTTGCAAGTGATTAGAGATGTCCTGGAAGATGTTGAAGCAACTTGAAGAGAAGAAGAAAAGCGAGAATCGACCGTCATAAATAAGGTATGCCCATTTTTCTTCCTATTTCTATTTCAAATTCTGAAATGGATGATTGTCTACAAGTTATTTTAGTAAGTTGGTAACCCTAGAGACCCTATGTTATAAGGGTGCATTTTCTTGAACAACATAACTGGTGACTCCGCTGGGGAGTCCAACCTGTTGTGGGTCCTCTCTTTAGGCTTTCCTTACCAGTTTTTGCTCTGTCTGATTCTGTTTATGACTTGTTTTTATTTTATTTTGATTTCCAGTATTGCATGTTCAGAGCCTATCTGTCAGTTGCTTTTATTTTTGAAATTTTTTGACAGCATACGTGGGTTTCCTTGGTAACAGTCGCGTATTACACTTTGTATATGCGGGTTACTTTAGTGAGAGTTGCGTATGACATGCGAGTTTCCTTTAGGACAATCGCGTATTCTTGTAGGTGTCTATGAGTCTATAGGGCTCTTTCTTTTTCCTATTTTTATGATCTCTCAGATGATTGTGAAGGTTCTATTTTGACATGATATTGTGGTGTTAGGTCTGTACATTTCACAGTTTACTTGATTAGTCAAGTCCTTGAGTGTTTTTTTGTTTGACTTTCTTCATTATTGAATGTGTTAGGTCCTCCTACTTGGCTCTGAGTGCTTGTGTTTTTAGGTCATTGATCAGTCCTTTGAAACAATGATATGCTATGTAATGTTGTTTATGGTCTGAGTTAGTCATTATTGTTGTTTTGGATCTATTAGTATTTGATTTGATAGTTCCTCCAAGTCTAGGTTTTCTGCCATTTCTTTGTATTTGGATGAAGTGTGTTATTATAGGGTCTGTTTGCATCATTTATTGTTATATGTTTAGATTGTTCACACTCACTCAATTTTCATTTACTTGCATCATCATTTTTGAATTTTTCGAAAAAGAAAAGACAACATTTTTGTACTTATTGCATTAGGTTGCATTTAGTTGTTCTTTTCGTTATTTTTTCAGAAAAAATATTTTTTTTTTAAAGTCTTGTAGTTTCTCTTTTGTTTAAAATTTTCATTAGCTTGCATTACAAGGAAAAATAAAAGAAAAATTGGCATTGTAGTTGCATTTACTTTGAAAGTTTTTATACATCATTTTTTGTTTTCTTTATGTTCAGTATTAACATCATACAGTCTCATCCCGCTACCTTTGACTAATACATCCCATTAAAAAGAACAAGTAATTAAAATTTTACTAGGGAGTTTGTGGAGTCCCAAAATTCAGCCATTTTGGCTAGTGGGGTTCCACCTCCCCCGGTTGGTGCTTCAAGACCAAGTGCATCTACTACACCCCTGTCACCAAGTAGCTGAGAGGTTCAACCATCGGCTCCCTCTAATGTAGTAGATCCGTCTAGTGGGGTAGTCACTAGGATCCCTAGTGCACATTTTGATTCCCCCTCCTTCATGCATACTGCTCAGAGCGGTCCAAGTGGATCCTCCTCATTTGTCTAGGGTTTCCCATGGAATGGGGGGCACATTCCCCCATCCATTCCTTATGTAGGACCTACACCTGCATATGTGGGAATGCAGTTTGGAAACACAAATTCTTTTGGCAAAGGTTTTTAGACACCGGTTTCGGCCCCTTTCACGAGCTCTCCCTTTTCAATTTTGAGCAGAGGGATACTTGCTCCTGTCTTTCAAACTCCAGTTTCATTTGGAGCAGCTCAAACCACCTATAGTGCACAATAAACAGGTAATCCATTGGATTTCAGGTGGAATCCTTTTCAAAGTAGTCCAACTACTTCACAACCGGTGGCTAGGGGAAACCCAACCTTTTCGTTTAGGAACCAGGGGGTAGGTCCTTCTACATCCCAGACTCATGGTTTTCAAACTATGATTAGGCCTAAGATTCCTTTCCTGGCAACTTTAAACTTGACAGACTTGTCAAAGTTGATGAATGACCTGGTGCGGCATAGTGCAATATGGACAACTATTCCTATTAAGTTACCTTTAGACATTTCTGCTACCACCTTTCACACACCTGGGTTACATGGCAGAAATATTCAAGCCACTCGGTGTGTCCTTGGGGCCAAGTCTCGAGTCAAGGCTATCACCTTGTTCTTAACTCCTCCGTTTAGGCTCAACTCCTAATGAAGCCAAGGGGGGTAGACCCTATTGAATTACTAAGGCTAATTACTTAGTGTGATGGTGTTATAATGATTAAGTTGTTTATGAGTTTTGAATTTAACCAGTGAAAGTAAAAGATAACAAGATGCAAGATTTAAAGCATATAAGCACTGTAATGACACTCAATATAGATATATAATTGAAAGAAATGATCAAATAAATCACCAGTGCCTTAAATGGAGTCAACAGAGAAAATAATGTGCTTGCATGCGCTTGAATGAATGTTTTGCAAATGTCTCTTGGTAGATATTAAATTAGTGTGGAATGTGAATGAATTAAATTAGGCGAAAAGGGGACTCCATATATACCCGAGGGGTACTTGGAGTATGTCTAAAAGTGAAATTTCATGGCTGCCCGCAAGGTGTTTGTGGGATGGAACGGAGTCTCGGAGACTATTGTTCATAGCTCACCCATTAGGGTGTGATAGAGATCGGCGCCTCGAGGTCACTTTCCAGTTGTTCCCACTCCTTTGGGTATTTTGCCACCGCTTACAGTTCGTTCGAGGCGTTGGATTTTCGCTTGATGGTTTGTCAATTTGGGAGGTGAGGACTAACTAATCTAGTCACTCAAGTTCTTTTGATGCAACTTGACTGATCGGATGAACTACAGCCAAGTACAGAGCATACACACTAGAGTCTTCGTTATTTTTAGTAAATTTTAGAAGAGGTGTTCTTATTAAAAAGAAAACCCTCTAGGAACCTCTTTCGGTCCAAGTGGACCTCAATCGGGAAATCAAGGAGGGGTTGATTTTATTATGACTATCAAACAATAAATAAAAAAGAGGAATCAGAGATACTCAACACCGGTTTTCTAATTAGTCCTACCACGCATCTCTTTTCCCTTGCGGGTCAATCGGGAAGTCATGGGGTAAGTAGTATGATTACTTTTGAATTGAAAATATGGAATAATGCAAAATATTATCAAAGTATACAATCCTTCATGTCAATACTAAACTAGAACAAAAAAAGGGAAAAATGCAAAAAAGTTAAATGGACGCAGATCCCCCCCTGGGGGGATGGGGAGTGGGCTTGAAAGAGCCTACTCAAAAAATATTTCCTTTATTATTATTGGTTACAAAATCAGAAAACTGAAATATCAGAATCCTCTTGGTTCTTATATGGGATGAAACCAAGATCTTATGACTTTCCAAAATTTTAAAATTTTAGTCAAAGGGGAGACCCCTGAGGGGGATTTGAACGCTCCCGAGGTCACTTTCGAACAATATTTTCTCTTCTTTTTTGTTACACCTACTAAAAACCAGAAATAATTTTAGAATAAAATATTTCCAAAAGCACTTTAATATTACCTTTGGGTCAGCCTACCTTAACTTAAAAAAGACTAAGTTAAACTAGCTAAACAGGTGAAAAAGGAACCAAGGAAAGCAAGATTTCCTTCGGATCTTGGCTTGATATTTGTGAAGCCAATGAAATATGCACTGATTTCTGGATTTAATCTTTTTAAAACAGAAAAGGAAATCTAGAGCATGCAACCTACAGATTCTCTTTAACTTGCCATGCAAAACGGACGATTTCCCTAAGCTAGATCTAGAATGCTTAATGATGCTTTTCAGAAATGAGATCTAGACTATGAGCTTTGAAATAGTAGATCTATGTAATTTTTACTTTAATATAACATATCCAAATGACATCAAAGCTTTCGAACACAGTAACCAGGTAAGAAAATTGATTTTTTGAAAGAGAAAGAGAGAGAAAGAGTGCTGGAAGCCTGGGAATGTTGGGATTTGGAGTCTGATTTGGTGGAACATCGAGGGACTATGTCCTCCAAAATATATTGAATATGAGGAATATGAAAACCATCTCAACCTCTTCTACAAGTGAGATCACCTACAACTTAGAAATCCTTGCACAAATAGATGGTTAAAACGTAGGTGCTGCCAGAAAAGATAATTGGAAAGCATGCAATTAAACTTAAAATACATGCAACTCCAATAGATCTGAAACAAGCAAAAAATAAGAGCATAAATAAAACTAGAATAAACTCTTACCCTAAGAAGAGGGAGCTCTCTGCTTCAAGGCCAACAATTAACCAGTAAAAGCAAAGATAAATAACAGGGATTATACCTCATAAGCATTTGACAATCACCATCCACATATGAAGAGCATTACACCATAGATCTTTCCTCCAAATCCTATTTATTCAATAATAATAAACAATAAAAATAGTACAATAGCAACAACACCTCAATCCTAGTTCTAACTAACTCAGAAAGGAGGCAGCCATGCTTATTTATACAAAATAAGGAGATCCAGCCCAGGGGGGTGCAAATCCCAAGGAGACAAACCACTGCAGCTGAAGGAGAGTCCATTAATGATGATCTGAAATTGAAATGAGCTTCCATTGAGCCTACTTGTCAATCGGGGGGCTGATTGAGCTGACACATCAACCCATAGACTAACACATCAATCCACAAGGCTTCCAGGAGAGCCCACACGTGTGGAGGAGAGAGAGAGGGCACAATTCCCCATAAAGGATGCTGAAGTTCAACTCTGGATTTGTCCATATCACCTCCTTGATTCAAGGATTTGTCAGATCCAATCAATCTGGTGCAGATCTGACTGAGTTCAATCAAATTGGCTGAGAATCCATTGATCTACGATTTTGGATTTGCTCCATTATTCATCAATTTATTAATTAAAATAATCAATAATTGATTTTTTGGGGTTTTCTGACCTGAGTGATGGAAAATCACTCAAAACTTGAAAATAGTGGGTCTATGGGTTTACATGGTGCTCTTATCTTTAAAATGAGCACCCCCATGACTGAAACTAATTATTTGGCCCACTTTTATTACAAAACTAATTTTTCCAATTAGACTATTAAAAAATATCCTAAGTTTTTGTGAAAAAATTAAAATTTAAAAAACTTGAAAAATAAAAAAATAAAAACCTTGGGGGACTTAGACGTGTTCATATGACTCGACGATTATGCCTAGCATGTTTATACATTGACACATAGACTTTAATAACCTCAATAGGCCTAAATGCCAAGCCAACCACCCCAACTTTGGAGGTATTGAGTGAAAAACTCAGAAATTATCAGTGATTTATTCAACAACCAATAATAACCAAGGGAAAAAACACCCTGGGCTGATCGGATTGACAAATAAAGTCTAAGAGACCGAGTCTTTTATAGACACTATCATGCTAGAACATTTATTACAATTCGCCCATGGGGTATGAACATGTGATATAGTACAACAAGCACTTCCCAGAAGCACTTCCAAAGGTCTTCAGAAGTCCGAACAAAAATCTGTGTCTAGTTCATGAGGCTCACTTGATAAAAAACCACTAAGTACAACTTAGGTGGTAACATTTTGGCTCCATCTACAGACACATTCTCTGACTGATCTTCTGTTTAAAGAAGAGGATGTGAGAACTCCAGAATATCTCGGTGCTTCATAGGATTTAAAGTTTGTCAGTAACATGTATATATATAAAAAAAAATCAACTATAAAAGCAAACTAATGTACATAATTAGTCTATGATGTAAAAAAAAAAGGAAATATTTTACAAAACTAATATACAAAAGAAAAATTTCAAGGTTAGTAACATGGTACAAAACACCTATAATACAACAATATCTATAATACAACAATATGATATAAAATTTAAAAACACATGCAGAGGAAGGTTTAGAAGTTGGTCCTGAAACCACCGATTCCAATAAAGGTATCAAACTATCTCGGCGAAGAACATCTTGAGGAGAAATCCATTCACTGGTAGGCTTAACATTTCTCCTTCAAGGTCATTTAGATAGAAAGAATTTGATCTTGCTACTTCATCAATGATATACGGCCCCAACCATAAGCTGTCAAACTTTCCGTGTTTCCCAGGTTTCTCTCGTCGTTTGTCCCAAAGCAATACTGTGTCACCTACTTGAAAGGATCCCAACCGGGTAGATCTATCAAAGGTTCTCTTGACTTTGTCTGAATTTCTGATACTTTTTTCAAGGGAATTTATTCTACTCTCATCTAACTCGATCAATTGGTTTATTCTGTTCTAAATGGCCTCCTGATTTGAGCTGAAGGTCTAGAGAAGCTGATACACTGGAAGCTTTAAATGGACCGGTAATGTGACATTAAGGCCACAGACAAGTTCAAAAGGGCTCCTCCTGATTGAACTTTTATTTGTGACTCTATTGACCCATAATGCAAATTTGATCTTGCTATCCCAAGCCTTTTTATTGTCACCCACAGTTTTCTTGATTATGGTCATTAAGTTTTTGTTAGTTGACTCAGCTAGACCATTTCCTTGGGGATAATAGTTGGATGAATGGGATAGGAAAATTTATTACTTGAAACAAAAGGATGACATCTCAGAGGAAACGAAGAACGGGCCATTATTTGTGATGATTCTGGCTGGCACACCGAATCTTATGATAATCTTATCTTCTAAGAAATCCATGACTACAACATCGGTTGCCTTCTTGGTGGGTATCGCCTCTACCCACTTGGTGAAATAATCAGTGGCAGTAAGAATCCAAGAATAACCATTGCTTGATTTATCTTTGAACTTACCGATGAAAGCAAGCCCCCATTGCTGGAAAGGGGCTTGGACTACTATTGGATTTAAAGGCAAGGATTTCATTTGTTACTTTCTGGTGAATAACTGACACTAGGGGCAAACTCTGACGGACTTGTGCACATCTGAAAATAGGTTAGACCAATAGTAGCCTGCTCTAAGGATTTTATGGGCGGTTATTCTTGCTACAAAATGTCCACCACAAAATCCTGAATGGAACTCAACCATGAGTTTTTCGAACTCAGGTTCATCGACACATCTAAGTATTAAACCATCGGGGTTTCTCCAACCCAAACCATCTTTTGTTAAACAATACTTAGTTTCTTTTAATCTTAATGCTCTTCTTTTATGGCCAAGTAAGTGATCAGGGCATGTAAGGTTGCGAAGGAAAAATATGATGTCGGCATACCAAGGGTGCTGCTCTAATAATTGAAGCTCATCTGATACACTTTGTTCTGAATCACTATTCTGGCAGATTATTCCTAAGGCCTTTTCATTTTCCTGGGTCAACATCTTTGCAAGACCTTGCCCCTTGATTAACTTAGTAGGTTTTATCTCTAAATCATATTTTTGAATCTTTGAAACCCACTTACCCCTGATTCCTAGACAATCTTGTTGAGACATGATATCCTTGATAGTTGCATGGGGTACATACCCAATGATTTTGGAGTAACCTACATAGGTTTTGAAATGTTTAAGGGACTTGAAAAAGGAATAATATTGTTTCTCTATGGTGTTATACTTCAACTATGAATGTTGCAAGGCTCTACTCATAAAGGATATAGGTTGTTCTTGTCCTTCCTTATTATTTTGAAGCAAAACACCACGAATGGTGTCTTCTGAGGCAAAGGAAAATATCTGGAATTCCTTGGAATAATATGGACTGATTAAGACTGGGGACATGGATATGGCATCTTTGATAGACTTGAAAGCATCTTTCCCTTCATCCGTCCACTCAAACTTAGCATCTTTCTTTAATAACTTTTGTAGAGGTTTCATTAATTCTGCTAAATTTGTTAGTTTTTCAACATTAAGCTAACAATATTAGGATATTTAAGTAAGAGAATAACAAGTACAACAATCAAACACAAGAGACAATGAACACAGTGTTTTTCCTTGGGGAAACCATAAATGGAGAAAACCTCGCAACTTCCTCAGAGTAAGAATCAACACCAAAACAGTAAAAGCCAAAAACAGTAAGTGATCTCCTGACAGCAGTAACCTTCTTGTCTAGCCCCAGTGCATTCTCCTTCCTCAACTATGCGCTACACTTGAGTGTGTATGAGTTGTGTGTTAAAAAGAGATTCCAACTCTCTATTTATACTAATCCTGACATGACTAAAACCCTACTAGGGCCGAACTCTACTAGGAGAGTCTAATAACCCTAGTGCCCTGGAACTATGGGGACTTTAACCCTTAGACAATCGGAGGGTTACCCACAATGACTTGACATGACTTGTTTACATTATTGATCCTCCCAATCGCAACATCGAGGCATGACAACATGACTCAATTACATTATAGATACATCCCGAAATAAACATCGGGTTACAATACATAAGATACATAGATGAATACATTCCGAAGTTACAAATACATCAACACTCCCTCTTAACTAGGAAGGTATTCTTTCAACACAATTTTCAGCACTGGTGTTCTTCTCTGTATCAACTGTGTAGTGCCCCTCCTATACCTAGGTGCCAATGTGTGCAGAGATTTTATTTTTTTACACTATTACTACAAAGGAGTCAAATTTGTTAGCAGCAACCTTGTTATGAAAGATTCATGCACATTGTAAACAATCGTTTGAGAATTATATTTAACATGTTATCATCATAGTTCCCCAAAAACAGTAGAATAGTAAGATGACAGTAACATGCTTTAACTAACTTTTACAATATTACTTTCCTGTATCGATCCAGAAAGTGGTAAGAGATTTTCCTCAGTTAATTATCCATTGAAATAAAAGATACCACCACTCTTGGGTACTTGGATAATGAAAATTGAGCGTATTGCAAAACCATCCTTTTCATTTAAAATCAGCCCTTCCCTTTATTTCTAATGCTCCATACTTATAATAATTATCAAGGGCCTTACTGAATAAAAGTCTTCTCTCCTGCTAGACTGTCTATCGTCTTTATAAATATTAAGAAGCAATCTTCCCTAAACAGTCCTTCATAGACATAAAAGACTTCCTCACCATGAGAATAAATAAAAAGTAATTATACCAAAAGCACCTAAGATAACAATTGTTAAGGACACTCAACTTGTGACTTCCCGAATGAACTGGAATTTATCCTTGAAACTGTTTTTCTCTACTTCACGAAGGCTTAGTTACACCCATTGGATTAAGCTCATTCTTACATTTTTTGACCATAAATACATCCTTAAGGAATACCAAATGATAACATGCATATTCTTTATTTTTCCATGTGATCCTTATGCTACTTTGCATGACTCTTAAACCAACTTAAGTCATAAGACACATTTGATACCACAAGCAAGGAATACGAGGAGGTTAACTTGACTGCCTCCATTTGTCACTTACTTTACAACCAGTTTATATAGGAGACATACACAATTACATGTAGATTATGTTCATTTATAATTACCTTGAGTTCTTGTCATTTCAGGATGATTCACTACTTGTCCTGCAAGCATTTCAATAATTCTTATACAATCACAACTAGGAGATCTTCCTCTATTCATAAGTTATTCAATCATAGGCATGATAGATACAATGCTTGCTCAACAATTTTAGTTATGCATGAATAAAACCATGTCACCAATCTTATAGCAAGCATTGCTCTTCCACGCACAAACAAGAGGCGAAGGGACAAGAATCCCCAAGGCGGTTTCATCACTCGCATCCTCATTACGACTCCTTCCCTGCGCTTCACAACTTAGCATTAAAATATTCAACAATTCAAAGAGGAAAATATAAACTCATTTTATAAATGCAGCTAGTCACTTTAACGACTAAGACTAATAACTAGAAATTAAAACCAAATCAAAACTTCATTTTCTAAGTTAAAATAATGATCCGACTGAAAGCTTCGCTTCGACTTTCCACCCAACCATCTGACTCTATCTGGCGTGCATTATACCACCTAGAGTCACCCCCGAGCTTGGGCGATGAACCCACTAAGGTAAAGGGGAACCATTCCCAAGTGTTATGAACATATTCCAAGGTTAGACTACAACATTTATCAGCATAGATGCTAACCTCCAAGAAGGGAATCAAGTTGTTTCTATTGTCAATATAGTTTTCTTTTCTCCTTTTTTTTGTAGCCTATGGGCTGTTTAAAGACAGAAAGTATTGTAAAGGATTCCAACAAGGAGCCTACGATGTCAAGGAAATCTTACGATAGAACTGTAGATAGCCTGAAAAGGCAGTAAGAGGTATATTTTGATTTCACCTCTGAAATATTGAATATAAAGTTGTTTTCTTGGAAAAAAAATTAAGAAGCATTCATCATGAAAAACATATGACAAAAACAACAGAAAATAATTTTAAAATGTCAAAAATTATGTATTATACCATTCATATGATAGGAAATTGTCTCTGATTCCTCAATAATACACCAGAATTCAATTTTAGAAAAATGATCTCTAGGCATGTCTGGTCTACTGTTTCGCCCTCTAAATAAGACAATTTCAGCATGCTTATTTCATCACTAATAAGTGATGAATGTGGACACTATCATTCAAAATGCGATAATGCTGACTATGATGTCAGCTTTTAATTAGTCAGGTTATATCTACTAAAGATATTGCTGGTTTACAGGCATTTGTAGTAAACACAGATGCCCTTGTAATTAGCGATATATATGATAAATCTTCCACCAAACAAAATGACAGTGTAGTAACAATTCTCTCCACTTTGGAACAAATAATCTAAAGTTGGTGAAGGGTTTTTACACAGTGCTAGCAGGTTCCAAATTTAGGAAATGATCTCTAGGTATGTCTGATCTTAAAGTTACTTCGACTACCACTTTTCCCCAGAAACAAGACAATATTTGCATGCTCATTTCATTGCTACTAAGTTAGAATTCAGGGATGTGGATACTACCATACTAAGTGATAAAGCATCCTGAGATGTTAGCTATTAATGAGAGATAAAAAAAAATTGAATGGAAGTACTTTTTATGAACAGCCATTTCAACATTTGACGTCATCCATTATTCCCATATAGATAACATTATTTTATTCTGTATAAGGCAATATTCCAACATACCAAAGGAAATAGTACAGTAGCAATTATCTTCACTTCAGAACAAACAAACATAAGTTCGTTCGGGATTTCATACAGTAGGTTTCTTAGATCTTACTTTTGCATTTAAAGAAAACACAGGGCAATAAAATAAACATTTTATCTTCAGCATTTCAGCCACATACCAATCGCATAATTTGGGAAAAATATCAAAACTCAATATTATTGGAATATTCAACCACAAAATAACCGGCAATAAAATAAACATTTTATCTTTGGCATTTTAGCCACATACCAATCGCAGAATGGAACAAAAATCAAACAAAATCGCACGCAGGTTAAGAGACTAGATCCAATATACCGATCTAGTTGTAAATGCATCCAAATCAACATTATATATCTCCCATTGCAGGTAAGTATAAGAGGCTAGATCCAATATACAGATCTAATCCCACAAAACGCAGACACCATAGGGTTAACGCGGTTCAGGATTGTAGGCACATTGTTCCAGAATGCCATGTCCAAATCGCAGCTATACATATGATAGAGTTCATATCTAAAAAGGTTATCCCTAAGAAATCTACTACGCAGGCTCAAAAATCATATTGAATCCAGATCTAAGAGATCTTTGTGTACCTTTACTCATGTTCAGGCCCCAGGGTCACATAGTTGGCTATTGTAATTCTTAGATTGCATCATAATCAACATAAACAACATCTTCAAGCATCCTCTATGGATAATCTACACATTACACGAATTGCTGAAATTCCTTGGATGGAATATATATAAGGGATCTGTTTAAAAATCGTAGCTATACAGTAAATGGATTTCTTATCCAAATGTTACACACAAATGCAAGCTGGGATCAAGCCGATATTGATCAAGATCTAGTCGACATTGATCAAGATCCGATCCATAAATTAAACAGGCAATCGCAAGGATTGGAAATTGTTAAAGAAGATCAAACAGAGATCTAATATGATAAAATATACATGAACGGCCCAAATCATAGCTGTACAGTAAATGGAGTGTGGATCCAACAAAAAAAACAATCTAAGGTATGAAAACGCAGGCTTGGAACAAGCCGATACTAATTAAAACCCAAATTCATACTCATAAACAAGAAAGTCACACCTGGGGTTGTAGAGTTCTTGCTCAGTATTTCCTCGGCAATTTTCTTGAGTTTAAGTAAACCTCCTCTCCAGCCATTCTCCACTCTTACCATGCACCAGAATTATATATCGGTGAAAGTATAAACACATGAGTGATTTTCCCAAAAAGGTTGTTTTTTCCCATCGTATTTCCCTTTCTTAAAAGGCCGCAGAGTTCTTAAATTTCTTCTCTTCCCATGCATGTGGGATAAACAATATTGCCATTCCCTCGGCAACCAAAAATCCCTTCTCTTTTAGTATATTTTACCTTTCTAAATATTCAACTTAGCTTTTACTTTTAGTATAATTAACCTTTCTAATTTATTTATCTTAGCTTTTTCTTTAACTGTACTGCCCTTTCCATTTACTAAATTACCCTTTCTAAAAGTGGAGAGCGCTTGGGGAAAAAGTGGAACATTCCCATTTTTTTTTTTTAAATATAAAGTTCTCAAAAACTACGCTTTACCATATTATCCACACATTTAAAATTAATGCCCAAAAATTAATGCCAAAAACTACGCATTACCACATTATCCACACATTTAAAAATAATGCCAATTAATGTCCCATTCTCTTAGCTTTTACAAGCAAACAACAATTTATTCATTGAGTTTCTTAGTTCCCCTTTCCCAGGAAGCCCTTTCCCCCTAGTGGGTTCGTCGCCAAATGTCGTTTCAGTCGTTCGAAGCTTTCAGCCGTTAACCTTATCATTTATAACCATAACTTGACAGAGGTTTATAGTGGATACTTACAGTGATGCTTACTTACACTGTGAGCTCTAGGTCGAGGTGGCGAGGGATTTTACAAACTGGATCATCTCATCATCTGCATCTTCAAGTCTTCTTAGTCTTCAAGTCATTTTCATCTTTAAGTCATCTTCATCTTTAGATCTCGATCATCATGGGACATCGTCACTGGATCTGGATCATCACTAGACATCATCACTGGATCTAGATCATTGTAACAAACTTAAATAATAACAACAATATATATATATATATATATATATATATATATATATCAATATGAATTATTAATATTAATACATATTGATATTCATAATTAATAATTAATAAATAGTTATTAGTCAACCATTCTAAAATGACGGATCCTTTCATGGATGGTATCCAAAGTGCCTTTCCAATTTATATATATACGACACTCACCTTGTAATCTATCATCACATCTCTTCTACCATCAATTTATATATTATTATGGCTTATTTAATATTCCAAGTCTTTTGGTAATATTATTTGTGTAAGTGAATAAGTATTCACTTCAAGTGGTATCAGAGCCTCGTTGGCTAA
>LPNX010813435.1:148619-196990 GCA_001517045.1 Pseudotsuga menziesii | reverse complement strand
AAAATAATTATTTTTGGAAAAAAGAAAGGTTATTTGACCTAACAAGAAATAGTCGAAGAAAGTTTTTTCCAAAAGAGACATATTGAGAATTATTAAAGATTTTGTATATACCCTTCTAGAAGAAACAAAGACAAAAGTGAAGTAGAAACATAGTCACAAACAATGGCTACTACATATTTGGAAATGAAGGCACATCTACAAACAACAGTGGACGAGTTAGAACAATACAAGGCGATCAATAAAAGTCTACAAGCCGAGGTTGAGACGAAAAAGTGGTTGAAAGAGTGGAAAGACGATGAGAATCACCGCTTGTGGAATCAGAATAGACAGCTAGAACGAACCATAAGAGATAACAAGAAAATGTTATCTGATCAGGATAAAGAAATATCATGTTTAAAAATTCATAATAAAAACCTAGGAGACCAGATCAAAAATTCAAAAAATGACAACAAATCACCATATGGATGCGATAATGAATTAGAAGAAGAAATAAAGCATCTAAACAAACTCATCATGGAAAAAGATGCTGAATTGGCGCAAGTCCAAATGAGGTTAGAAAATCAAGGAGCAGAGTTACGTCATCATAAACAGCAAAAAAAAAACACCAGCAGCAGTATGACGATAGTAAGAAGACACATAAGTTAGAACTGACAAAAGTCAACAAGATTTTATCAAGCCATTCCGAAGAAATTTTCAGATTAGGTAATCATAACAAGACACTAATCACAAAAATTAAGACGTTGAAAAGTAGTCGGAAGACAAAAAAATCTACGGAAGACATTGAAGGAAATATTCTAGACAAACAGGAAGAAAATCGTTGTATTAGAAGGCATAATGAAGATCTTAAGGAACAACTTAAGCAGTCTGAAGATGACAGAAAATCACATGTAGAAGTGATTAAGAAGTTTCAAAATGATAACATGCAGTTAGAAAATAAGTTGGAAAAGATATAGAATGAAGCCTTAAAACCTCAAGATATGAAAACACAACTTTCTACTCAGATCAATGCTAAAAAAATGACACTCGTAAAAGACAATGACATTGTGAAAATTCCATATCGACACCCCAACCATAAAAATAGATATTCTAAAAAGTGGGAAATGTCGAAAGATAGTGGTATCAATGTGATCAAATCTCCTAACGATAGATCAGTATGGAATGCCAACAGTCCACAAAAAATCAATTTGGGATGGATTGATTCATCCACATATTGAAAGTTGTGCTCAACTCTTAGTAGTTCATATCGACACGTTTCGTCAGTTGTGACACCACACAAGATGATGCAGAAACATTATAAGGCTTTGAGGACAAATCCTGTCTAAGGGAGTGGCAATGTAACAAACCTAAATAATAACAACAATATATATATATATATATATATATATATATATATATATCAATATGAATTATTAATATTAATACATATTGATATTCATAATTAATAATTAATAAATAGTTATTAGTCAGTTATTCTAAAATGACGTATCCTTTCATGGATGGTATCCAAAGTGCCTTTCCAATTTATATATATATGGCACCCACCTTGTAATCTATAATCATATCTCTTCTATCATCAATTTATATATTATTATGGCTTATTTAATATTCCAAGTCTTTTGGTAATATTATTTGTGTAAGTGAATAAGTATTCAGTTCAATCATCACTAGATCTGGATCATCACTGGGCACAATCAATGGATCTGGATCATCTCTCGATCTAGATCATTACTGCTGGATCATCATCACTGGATTCGGATCATTGCTTGATCTGGATCATCATGGGTGCTATCTCATGATTCTTATTGTCACAGGAAGTTCTACAGAGCCAACCCTTTTTGATGCTGGTTGTAGGCCTAGCCTCCATGTAGGTCTTCTTCAGCACTTATATCTGACCTACTTGTCAGAAAGGCCCAGTACTGACATCCATCCAGGCTGGAACCACATCCTACCACAATGACTAAAGATCTCTGTTCTTCCATCCAGGCCGGAACCACATCCTGTTCACAATGATGGAAGAGTTCTGTACTTCCATCCAGGCTGGAACCACATCCTACCACAATGATAGAATATTTGCGTACTTTCATCTAGGACGGAACCACATCCTATCATAATGATGGAAGATCTCTGTTCTTCCATCCAGGATGGAACCACATCTTTCTCACAATGATGAAATACTCTCATCCAGGCTGGAACACATCCTGCTCACAATGATGAAATATTTCTGCACTTACATTCATCCAGGCGGGAACATATCCTGCTCATAATGATAAAAAGACTCTGCACTTACATCCATCTAGGTGGGAACACATCCTGCTCACAATGATGAAAATGCTCTGCACTTATATCTGACCTTGTAGGAACCAATCCTACAGTCACATCAAAATGGCCCCCAGTCCTCGACTGAGCTACCTGGTAACTGACTAGGTGCCTCCATTCTCCTAGAGAATGGCAGTTGCGCTTATGTCCGGCCTGCTCGTCAGAATGGAGAACAATCACATCTGACATGAAAGGAACCTAATCCTTTAGCCATGACAGAATGGTTCAGCCCTTACATTTGATCAAGTGGGAACACATCCCTCTATCACATCAGAATGGCTTCTCAGTCCTAGACTGAGTTTTCTTGGTAACTGACCAGGTACCTCCATTCCCAGAAAGGCAATTTCCCTTACATCTATCCTACTCAACAGAATGGCCAGCACTCATATCTGACATGGAAGGAACCAATCCTCTCACCATGACAGAATGGCTCATCCCTTACATCTGTCCATGGAAGGAGCTAATCCTCTCACCATGTCAGGATGGCTATGGGAATCATCAATTTCCCTTGGAGGAAAATTTGATCTAGAGAACACCAAGCTTCTCCCTGAAGTACTCGAACTTCACCTTGGATAATGGCTTCATCAACACATCAGCTATTTGTTCCTCCGTCGCAACATACTGGAGCTTCACTGCTCCCCTCTACACCATATCCCTGATATAGTGATACTTGATCTCGATATGCTTCGACTTGTCATCGAACACTAGATTCTCTGACAACTTCACGCAACTCTGGTTGTCACAATGTATACAAGTAGCATCCAACTGGAGATCAAATAAATCATATAGTAGCTTCCTCAGCCATACTCCCTCACAACTAGCTAAAAAAGCTGTGACATACTCTGTTTCAGCTGTACTCAGTGCCACACAAGATTGTTTCCTGCTAAACCAAGAGATCACACCTGATCCCATACTGAAGCAACACCTTGAAGTGCTCTTCCTATCGATGACACTGCCTGCCCAATCTGAATCAGCATAACCCTCTAGGTTAATCTTCTGATTCGCATCGTACTTGAGCCCATAATAAACTGTACCCTTCAGGTACCTTAGAATATGCTTTGCAGCAATCAAGTGAACATGTCTTGGATCTATCAGGAACTAGCTCAAGGTGTTCACAGCAAAGCAAATATCTAGTCTCGTGTTTGTCAGGTACATCAAAGACCCAATCATCAGACGATACATCGTAGCATCAATTGACTTTGATGAAGCATCATTCAAGAGCTTCAGATTTGGTGACATAGGTGTGGCCATAGCCTTGCAGTCCATCATCCCAAACCTCTTCAGGATCTCTACTACATACTTGCCTTGTCCAAGGAAGATTCCATCTGTAATCTGCCACACCTCCATAACTAGAAGGTAATACATCATCCCCAAGTCCTTCATTTCAAACTCAACAACAAGCTTTCTCTTTGTATTAGTAATCAACCCATCCATACCTGTCACAAACAGATCATCTACATATAGTAGAAGCATCACTGGGTTGCCATCTTCAACCTTGTAGTAAAGGTTGGAATCTGCTTTACTCTTGGTAAAGCCCAAACTGGATAGAAATCTATCAATTCTGCCGTACGAGTTCTTTGGTGCCTGTTTCAAACCATATAGGGCTTTCTTCAATCTGCACACATGAGACTCTCTGTCATGTGTTTCAAAACCGAGTGGTTGTTCTACATACACTTCCTCTTCTACTACACCATTCAAGAAAGCAGTCTTGACATCCGTCTGGTGTATCTTCCATTTCATCACTGTAGCCAAAGCAAGTACCAATCTGATGGAAGTGTATATAGCTACAGAAGCAAAGGTTTCTTCATAATCTATTCCTTCTTTGTGAGAGAAACCCTGAGCCACAAATCTTGCTTTATATTTTTCAATGCTACCGTTTGCAGCATGTTTGATCTTGTAGATCCATTTGGAAGTTACAACTGACTTCACGTCTGGTCTTGGGACAACATCCCAAACATCATTCTTCATGATCGATTGGTATTCTTTGTTCATAGCATCCTTCCATTCTTTCCATTCTACCGCTTCTTCATAACTGGAAGGCTCTTTATCAATGAAATCACATAGTAATGCTACATACCCGAAGCAGGATCTAGTCCTCTTTCTTTCTCTGTGATTCTCTTATAGAGCCCCATATCTTTCTGCACCTTGGATAAGTTCTCATACCCAAGCAGGTTTCCTCTTATGAGGATTCTTCTCCAGAGGTGGATCTATAGGTCTTTGTGGTTCTTCAAATTCTCGATCTTCTTCTTGAGTTTCTTCATTCATTCTTTTATCATGAATTATGGGTCCTTCTGCTTCTTCAGGTTCTTCAGCAGGTCTCTTTCTGGACTTGTTATAAGCTGTGTCTTCATCAAATGTCATATCCCTACTGATGTCAATTTTCTTGTATCCTAGGAAATATATTCTGTAAGCCTTCGAGATTTCAGAGTATCCCACAAAGATACCCTTCTTTCCTGAAGGATCTAATTTTGTTCTCTTCTCTTTTGGAATGTGTATGTACATAGGACAACCGAATATTCTGAGATGGATGAATTCTGGTATCTTTCCAAAGAAGACTTCTTCATGAGTCTTGTTCTCGAGTACTCTATGTGGAGTATGGTTCTGTACATACACTGTTGTTCTGGCAGCTTCAGCCCAAAGACGCATAGGAAGATCTTGATCATGAAGCATAGCTCTTTCTACTTCCATGATAGTTATGTTCTTCCATTCTGCAATCCCATTATGTTGTGGATTATAATGAGTGGAAAACTCCCTCTTAATCCCTAAATCTTTGCATAGCTCTTTGAATTCATTCGAAGTGAATTGTCTGCCATTGTCTGATCGAAAAGTTTTGATCTTGTTTTCAGTATGGTTCTCGATCAAGGCTTTGAATTCCTTGAATTTGCTGAATACTTTGTCTTTGTTCTTCATGAAGTAAACCCACATCTTCCTAGAAAAATCATCAATAAAAGAAACATAATATGCATACCCACTTTGTAATGTCCTCTTCTAATTAGGCCTTGAGGCCCAAGACCGCTAACCTATGTAATTCCTGTGAGTTCGAGCAGTTACTGATAGTTAGGGAATGAGCTGAGGACTGATGCCATCCATAGAAGATCTAGGGCATCATCATTTGGTCAAGAAGGGCCACAGGGCCAAAATCCACCTTCGTGCATGCCATCCAAGCATTATTTAATGATGCATGCACTATTTAAGTCTCCATCCGCATGCATGCAAGTCAACGGCAAATTAGAGGATAAAGTGACCTAATTAGGTCAAAGATTAGGTTTTGCGCAGTTGAACTTTATAAATAGAGGATAAAGTGAGAGGAGACTTCACTTTTGATTATGATTATTTTGGGAGCTCTTGGATAGCAGCACAGCGTGCAGCACAACAATTGGGGTTGGAGACGGAGTCTTCAGCTAACAGGATTTCGACAGTGAAACATCTGTCCTAGTCTTATTCTGGGTAAGCCATATAGGTTCACCACTTGTTCTTCATTCATTCATCAGTTATCTAGTACATGGTATAGATCGTTGCAGGGATATGTGTATAGTTGTAAGAGGGGGTTTCAGCCAGAAATCCCTAATCAGCGGTTGGGCCTTCAGATCTCAGTTTCCTTCCGAAATTGAGGCACCATTCTCATCATCAGCTTAATACTCTGGTACCCGGTGATTATCGGATCCATTAGGGCTCATCCTAAGCAGTTATTAGCAGTTTTGGGGTTCCATGGGTGTGAGTAGCTGCCTCTCTGAAGCAATTCTCTACCCTGCCTAGAGGTCTCAGAACCTCCGCATGCATCAGGCATTCTCTCTGGCATTGAAAAAATATCAACCCAGCAAATTCACAGTTCCATCGGACACCTCCTTCCTTGAGGGCGTCACCCTTTTCTGACTGGGGCGTCTTGTTGCTGGGGGTTCACCTGAAGCAGAGGAGATCTACCTATTTCCGATCCAGTTCTCAGTGCTTGCATACTTTCTCTGGAGCAGTTCATCCAGCTTATCAGTGGTAAGTGTTCATTCTATCTCGCAAACCCTAACGCTAATTTTTCCTATAAAATAGGGATTTTTGCGTGGCAGTTTGCATGCCCAGTTGTATCAGCATATTTGTTTAGAAATAGAAAATATCGGGATTTGGGATATTACAGTGGTATCAGAGCTATTTTCTTGGCCAGCTGTGGGCTTAAGAGATGAAAAGTAGATGAATACAAAAGGAGATCCTTTTGTAACCTATAGGAGGAGGAAGAGTAGATACACAGAAGAATTTGAAGATATCCAACTAGAAGATACCAATTCAGACATGGAACAAATAGGTATACATTCAGATAGGGGAAAAGGAATGGGAGAAGAGGAGGATCAGATGGAGTTTCACAGCTTGGTCTCTGCATTGCAAGACTTAGCCAAAGGACAAAAAGAAGTCCTCAATGCAATCAACAGACTATCAGTGAAACCGAAAACAGGTATCAACAGTACACCTCCCTCACCGGTAGATCGAGGATCTTCAAGCAGCAGTGGAAATATGGTGTACACTAACATCCAGAACACTCCGCACATATACAGCAGACCTACTATCAAGCCTACCATGCCTCACTTCTTGGCAGATACAGTAGGGGGCCCGGTCATGCAGGTAGAACCTAGCGAGCCTTTTGGGGCTTATTTGCAGGAGTACAGAGACTTAGGGGATGAGTTTCATGCTGCCATGTCTTTCTCAGACTTCTGCAACATGAAGAGTAGGAACAGGCCCAGGAATTTCAACAAGGGTTTCAATCACAACTATGAGCTGCAGAAGACCTTGGGCAGGTTAACCATCCCAAACTTTGATGGGACTCACGGAGGATCAGCGAGAACATGGGTCCAAAATTTGTATACCTATTTCGAACTCAACCCCATGATAGAGACAGACGCCATTAAGTTGGATACACTTCACTTGGACGGAGAAGCTCATGAATGGTGGTACCACGGATTGGTGACATTGGGTCACAACACCATACATTCTTACGGTGAGTTTACCCAGAAACTCATAGAGAGGTTTGATAGGAAAGATCCAGAGATCCATTTCAGGGAGTTGGCTCAACTCAAGCAGACTGGTAGTGAAAAAGCTTTCATTTCCAAATTTCAGAGGCTAGCCATCATGGTAACAGATGTGTCAGAGAGCAGATTGACTATGTTATTCACTGAGGCCCTCATAGAGCCACTACGGGGATGGGTGAAAGCCTACAAACCCCTCACTCTGTAGGATGATATTAGCAGCGCAAGGGATCTTCAGGATTCAGTGGCCAAAAACAAATTTCCGCTGAAAACCAATTTTCCTGTTAGGGACAAGGACAGGAAACCTTTCTAGTAGGATGTGCCCAAGAAAACTTGGTTAGATGAGGACACTAGGAAAGACTTGAGAAGGAAGAAGCTATGCTTCACCTGTCAGGAACCATGGGTACCAGGACACAGGTGTGCAAGGAAGGAGAAGGCCCACTACATTGAGGTTTATTCAGACAATGATGAGGACGACGATGAGCAGGAGGCCACATAAGAGGATTCACACCAGGGTGATACACCAGAGGGAGTCATTGCTACATTATCTGGAGTACCAAGATTCCATACTCTCAGGGCCAGGGGAGTAGTGCAGGGTCACAGAGTGGGAGTATTGATTGATGGGGGAGCCACCCACAATTTTATTGACTCCACTTGGGTAGCCAAGAGAGGTATTTAGACTGAGAAGTTTGAGGGATTCACTGTAGCAGTAGCCGGGAACTCCAGCATGGAGTGCAACTACTGGATCCCAAAACTGAATGTTGCCTTAGGTAACTATCATATGATAGACTCTTTCTATGTAGTGGATGTAGCATATACTCATGTAGTATTGGGTGTTCAGTGGCTTTATTCTATAGGGAAATACACTACAGACTACAGGGCGATGGAAATGGAGTTCCAGGGGCCAGATGGCAAAAGGGTAGTTTTGAGGGGCATGAACACTTATCCCCCAAAACCGGTCTCATCACAGAGAATTGAGGCAGTGCTTCGACAGGATGATATAGAATGGGCTGTAGAATGTTTTGTCACCTTCAGGAAACCCCCAGAGACTAGCACACAACACCCAAGTGACATTCAAGCCTTGCTACAAAAACAAAAAAAGGTTTTTCGGGACCTTCCATCAGGTAGACCACCAGACCAAGGTTTTGAACACATCATCGAGCTAGAGGAGGGAACACAAGCAGTCATCACCACTCCTTACCGACATCCCAAAAGGTACAAGGATGAGATTGAGAAAACCATCAAAGAATTACTAGAGCTTGGATATATTCGGCCCAGTTCTAGCCCCTTTGCATCCTTAGTAGTACTGGTCAAGAAGAAGGATGGTACACTACGAATGTGCATCGATTATCGAGCACTTAACAAAAATACCATTAAGAACAGGTATCCAATTCCCAGAATTAACGAACTCATGGATGAGCTTCAGGGAGCTCAATACTTCTCCAAGATCGATCTTCACTCGGGGTACCATCAGATCCGGGTAAGGGATTAGGACATCTCCAAAACAGCTTTCCACTGTCATTATGGTCACTATAAGTTTTTGGTCATGCCCTTCGGACTTACCAATGATCCGGCCACTTTCCAGTCATGCATGAACCACACCTTCCGAGCACATCTACGTAAATTTTTGCTTGTATTCTTTGATGACATCCTAATTTACAGCAAAACCTGGGAAGAACATTTGAAACACCTGGACAAAACATTGAGTATTTTAGAAGAGCATTCGCTATATGCAAAAATGTCCAAGTGTGAGTTTGGCATGAAGGAAATGCTGTACTTAGGACACACAATCAATGGAGAAGGAGTATAGGTTGACATGGAGAAAATCCGGGCTATCAGAGATTGGCTTGCACCAAAAACAGTTATAGAGTTGAGAGGGTTCCTAGGTCTGTGTACTTATTACCGTCGGTACGTTAAGGGATTCTCCCAATTTGCGGCACACCTCACAGATCTCACCAAGAAGGGAGAGTTCACTTGGACAGACTTAGCATAGAAAAATTTCGAGGAGATGAAGGTTATTATGAGTTCTTGTCCAGTTCTAGCATTACCAGATTTCTCACAACCTTTTGTGGTAGAATGTGATGCCTCAGGGGAAGGGTTAGGAGCGGTGTTGATGCAGAATCATCACCCTATTGCATTTGAGAGCCGTAAACTGAAGAACTACGAGTGCCATTACTCCATATATGACAAGGAGATGCTGGCCATCTTGCATGCTCTCACAAAATTTAGACAGTACCTGGTGGGCAGTAAGTTCAAAATCAAAACCGATCAAAACAGCCTCAAGTATTTCCTGGAGCAGAAGGAACTGAATGAGTGACAACAGAAATGGGTCAGCAAGGTACAAGCCTATGATTTCAAGATCGAGTATGTGAAAGGTAAGACTAATGTAGTAGCTGATGCATTATCCAGGTGTCCAGCCCCATTATCTCTCAATAGTATATCCACGGATTGGAGGGCACTTCTCTTAGTGGAATACTCCAAAAATAAATTCGCTTGCGAATTATTGGACGGGAAAATTTAGGATAACAGGTACAGGATTGTGGATGAAATCATCTATTACAAAGACAGAATATACCTCATTCCAGAATCCACATTGAGGAAAAAGATCATTCAGGTAGCCCACGATTCTCCTTTATCAGGGAATCAAGGTTTCTTAAAGACCTACAGGCAGATCAGAGAGAGGTTCTCATGGAAGGGCCTCAAGGGGGAGATTATGCAGCATGTCTAGGAATGTAGCATATGTCAATAGAACAAGACTGAGAACACCCATCCAGCAGGGTTACTCCAGCCACTTCCAATTCCAGAACAGAAGTGGGAAAGCATCTCCATGGACTTTATTACAGGCTTGCCCAAGGTCCAAGGGCGAGATTGTTTATATGTAGTAGTTGACAGACTGACCAAGTTTGCACATTTCTTCTCGATATCATCAGACTACTCGGCATCTCAAGTAGCTGAGTTATTCTTCAGGGAGGTCTTCAGGTTACACGGGTTACCTAAGACCATTGTCAGTGATCGGGATAGCAGATTCACGAGTGCCTTCTGGCAGGAACTGTTCAGATTGGTGGGGACCGAACTGGCTACTAGTATGAGTTATCACCCCTAGAGTGACGGGAAAATAGAAATATTCAACAAGTGGATCGAAGGATATCTAAGGAACTATGTAGTAGGGCAGCAGCGAACCTGGATCAAATGGCTACACCTAGGGGAGTATTGCTACAACACTACTTATCACATGTCTATTAGGATGACTCGTTTTAAGGCATTATATGGTTATGAGGCCTTGGACTATGCAGATTTGGCATTTGGAGACAGTAGGGCTCCTAAGGCTAAGGATTGGATACAGGACAATCAAGACATCTTGAAAGTATTGAAAGAGAATTTACAAACAGCCCAGAATCAACAGAAGATGTATGCCGACAAACACAGGATTGAGCGGAGCTTTGAGGTAGGGGATTTAGTTTACTTAAGGCTCTAGCCTTACAGACAGTCTTCACTTAAAAAGAAAGGAGCAGAGAAGTTAAAACCCCACTTCTATGGACCCGACAAAATAATTCGGAAGGTGGGAGAGGTGGCATATGAACTAGAACTTCCCCAAGAAAGAAAAATTCACAATGTGTTCCATGTATCTAGTCTGAAGAAGACCCTTGGGAAACACATTGCTCCATCTACCGAATTTCCCCCTTTAGATGATGAAGGACTGCTGATACTGATTCCTGAACGGATCATACAGACTAGAGAGAGGAAGCTCAGGAACAAAGTAATCAGGGAATACTTAGTTCAATGGAAAGAACTACCGCCAGAGGATGCCCCCTGGGAAGGTGAACAGTTATTGTAGCATCCCAGTTTGAAGTTGCTTGAGGACAAGCAATATTGAGCGGGGAGGACTGTAATGTCCTCTTCCAATTAGGCCTTGAGGCCCAAGACCGCTAACCTATGTGATTCCTGTGGGTTCGAGTGGTTATTGACAGCTAGGGAATCAGCTGAGCACTGATGCCATCCATAGAAGATCTAGGGCATCATCATTTGGTCAAGAAGGGCCACCAGGGCCAAAATCCACCTTCGTGCATGCCATCCAAGCATTATTTAATGATGCATGCACTATTTAAGTCTCCATCCACATGCATGCAAGTCAACGGCAAATTAGAAGATAAAGTGACCTAATTAGGTCAAAGATTAGGTTTTGCGCAGTTGAACTTTATAAATAGAGGATAAAGCGAGAGGAGACTTCACTTTTGATTATGATTATTTTGGGAGCTCTTGGATAGCAGCACAACGTGCAGCACAGCAGTTGGGGTTGGAGACGGAGTCTTCAGCTAACAGGATTCCGGCAGTGAAACATCTGTCCTAGTCTTATTCTGGGTAAGCCATACAGGTTCACCACTTGTTCTTCATTTATTCATCAGTTATCTAGTACATGGTATAGATCATTGCAGGGATACGTGTGCAGCGATAAGAGGGGGTTTTCAGCCAGAAATCCCTAATCAGCTGTTGGGCCTTTAGATCTCAGTTTCCTTCCCAAACTCAGGCACCATTCTCATCATCAGCTTCATACTCCGGTACCCGGTGATGATCAGATCCATCAGGGCTCATCCAAAGCAGTTATTAGTAGTTTTGGGGTTCTAAGGGCATGAGTAGCTGCCTCTTTGAAGAAATTTGCTACCCTGCCTAGAGGTCTCAGAACCTCCACATGCATTAGGCATTCTCTCCGGCACTAAAAAAATATCAACTCGGCAAATTCACAGTTCCATCGAACACCTCCTTCCTTGAGGGCGTCACCCTTTTCTGACTGGGGCGTCTTGCTGCTGGGGGTTCACCTAAAGCAGAGGAGATCCGTCTATTTCTGATCCAGTTCTCAGTGCTTGCATACTTTCTTCGGAGCAGTTCAGCTGGCTTATCAATGGTAAGTGTTCATTCTATATCGCAAACCCTAACCCTAATTTTTCCTATAAAATAGGGATTTTTGCGTGGCAGTTGCATGCCCAGTTGTATCAACATATTTGTTTAGAAATAGAAAATATCGGGATTTGGGATATTACACACTTAGTGAGCTTGATGACATAGGACTGCATACATTGGAGTGGATGATTTCTAGGATTCCCTTGGCTTTGCTTTTGCTGCTAGGAAATGTCTTCTTTGTATTATTTCCTTTCGCACATCCTTTGCAGACCCCATCATGTTTTGCTTGGAATTCTGGAAGACCTTCAACCACTTTGCTTGCAATTGGCAGTGCTCTGTAATGCACATGTGCAAACCTTCTATGCCAAAGTT
Source organism: Pseudotsuga menziesii (assembly GCA_001517045.1). Taxonomy (NCBI): domain Eukaryota; kingdom Viridiplantae; phylum Streptophyta; class Pinopsida; order Pinales; family Pinaceae; genus Pseudotsuga; species Pseudotsuga menziesii. The sequence continues at coordinate 184,400 of LPNX010813435.1, read as the reverse complement.
CACTTGGATCTACTGTGTCATGGACCAATGCTTGTTCTAGATGGCCCTTTAATTTGTACAATCCTCCTTCTTGTTCTCCAATCACCGCCGCATCATTGATAGTCTTTCCTCTTGGCCACATGATGAATTGTCCATCTATGAATGCAACCCTCATTCCTTTTGCATCTAGTGTAGATATGGAGAGGAGGTTCTTCTTGAGTCCTGGCACAAACAATACTTCCTTCATTGTTAGAGACTTTCCAGAGTCTAGTTTATAGGAAGATTCCCCACTACCTTTTATTGGATATTGGTAGTCATCTCCTAGTTTCACCTTGTGAGGTGATTCATGTTCTGATAGTCTCACAAATGATTCCTTGAATCTAGTCATATGATTGGAAGCCCCACTATCTATAATCCAATCATCACTTCCATGAGTAATGTTACCTATGAGAGCGGAGATCAAATCATATTCATCCTCACTTGAAGAATCTTCACTTTCATATCTGGTTCTTTTCTTGGAAGGTTCATCATCCTCTGCAGCATGAGCATGATGTGTTCTTTTGTTCCCCTTCCTTTTATGAGAGTGGACCTTGTTCTTAGGACAGTATTTTGCAAAGTGTCCTATTTCATCACCTGTATAACATCTTAATCTAGATAGGTCTTTTCTGTTGTTATCTCTATGATGAGGATTCTTACCTTTGGAGTGATGAGGTTTTCTTCTGCCTTTCTTGGAGTGAACTGTGAGAGCTTGATATTCACTTCCCATATTCTCTTCTCAAGCTGCTATCCATGATTCTTCTTGATAACATTCTTCCCATAGTCTGCTGAATTCGACTAATTTCTTTCTGGCACAGATTCCTTGGATGAATGAATCCCATGACCTAGGAAGGCCATTCAGAGTTGTCATCACAATCTCTGCATTCTCCATTTCTTCATCTGAGCTTCTAATTGTTCCTTGATCTGAGAAACCCTTGTGAATTAAGACTATATGGTCTCTGCATTCTGAATACTCACATTCTTCAATTGATTCCTTAGAGTCATCTTCCGGTTTATGTTCTTCCTTTCAAAAAATTCTGATTAGGGCATCAAACATAGCTTTAGGTGTCTTGAGAGAGGACACCTGTGGGATAAGGTGATCCTTGATAGAATCAACAATGATCCTCTTTTCCATAACCATCTTCTTCTTATGTAAGGCCTTTGCCTCATCTCCCTTTGGAACTAGAACCTCCTCATGGATGTAGGAGTCTAACTCATTTTCTTCCAGGACAAGGGAGATCCTATACTTCTAGGATCGGAAGTTATCAGCTCCCTCAAGATTTTCATCAAGCTTGGTATGATGAGACATATTAAAAATGAGAACCTTAAATGGAAATACAAAATATTTAGATCTTACCAGGTCAAGGTGTCAGATTTGGATTTGGAGCTGAAATCCTGCAGTACTGGATTAGGAGCAAATTAGGGTTTTGCTTTTCTGAAGTTCTGTCCACCCAAATGCCTTGAAATTTATCCCTAACTTTGATTTTGGGGAGGAGATCAATCCAGGCCTTGGCTCACTGAAAAATTCCTCTTCTGTAAAAAGCCCTAATTTCTGGCAGTAGTGATAGGTCCAAAACTGAAAAACCTCAGAATTGGATTCTTCTTCGACAGAAAGATGCGCCCTAAGGAGGAGAGTTATTCCACCTTACGTTTGCTGAAAATATGTGGAGGAAGATCCACAAAATAGGAATCCCTAGTTCCCATAGCTGCATAGTGTCTTCTTCTTAGGTTAGCTCTGATACCATGTTAGTTTTTCAACATTAAGCTAGCATTATTAGGATCTTTAACTGAGAGAATAACATGTACAACAATCAAACACAAGAGACAATGAACACAGCATTTTTCCTTAGGGAAACCATAAATGGAGAAAACCCCACAACTTCCTCAGAGATAGAATCAACACCAAAACAGTAAAATCCCAAAACAGTAAGTGATCTCCCGATAGCAGTAACCTTCTTCTTGTCTAGCCCCATTGCCTTCTCCTTCCTCAACTATGCGCTACACTTGAGTGTGTATGAGTTGTGTGTTAAATAGAGAGTCCATCTCTCTATTTATACTAATCCTAACATGACTAAAACCCTACTAGGGCTGACCTCTACTAGGAGAGTATAATAACCCCAGTGCCACAAAACTGCGGGGACTTTAACCCTTATACAATCGGAGGGTTACCCATAATGACTTGACATGAATTTTACAATATTGATCTTCCCGATTGAAACATCGAGGCATGAAAAAATGACTCAATTACATTATAGATACGTCCTAAAATAAACATTGGGTTACAATACATAAGATACATAGATGAATACATTCCTAAGTTACAAATATATCAACACTCCCTCTTAACTAGGAAGGTATTCTTTCGACACAATTTTTAGCACTGGTCTTCTTCTCTGTATCAACTGGATCATCTCGTTATCTACATATTCAAGTCTTCTTAGTCTTTAAGTCATATTCATCTTTAGATTTGGATCATCATGGGACATCGTCACTGGATTTGGATCATCACTGGATCTAGATCATCACTAGACATCATCACTGGATCTAGATCATCACTCAATCTCATCACTGGGTATCATCACTAGATTTGGATCATCTCTCGATCTGGATCATTACTGCTGGATCATCATCACTGGATCTAGATCATCGCTTGATCTAGATCATCACGGGTGCTATCTCATGATTCTTCTCGTCACAGGAAGTTCTACAGAGCCAACCCTTTTTCATGCTGGTTGTAGGCCTAGCCTCCATGTAGGTCTTCTTTAGCACTTATATCTAACCTACTCGTTAGAAAGGCATAGTACTCACATCCATCCAGGCTGGAACCACATCCTACCACAATGATGGAAGATCTCTGTTCTTCCATCTAGGTCGGAACCACATCCTGCTCACAATGATGGAAGAGTTCTATACTTCCATCCAGATTGGAACCACATCCTACCACAATGATGGAATATTTTAGTACTTTCATCCAGGTCGGAACCACATCCTACCACAATGATGGAAGATCTCTGTTCTTCCATCCAGGCCGGAACCACATCCTGCTCACAATGATGAAAGGCTCTCATCCAGGCTGGAACACACCCTGTTCACAATGATGAAAGATTTCTGCACTTACATTCATCCAGGTGGGAACATATTCTGCTCACAATGATGAAAAGACTCTGCACTTACATCCATCTAGGAGGGAACACATCCTGATCACAATGATGAAAAGGCTCTGCACTTATATATGATCTTGTAGGAACCAATCCTACAGTCACATCAGAATGGCCCCCAGTCCTTGACTGAGCTACCTGGTAACTAACCAGGTGCCTCCATTCTCTTAGAGAATGGTAGTTTCCCTTACATCCAGCTTTCTCGTCGGAATGGACAACACTCACATCTGACATGGAAGGAACCTAATCCTTTAGCCATGACAGAATGGTTCAACCCTTACATCTGATCAAGTGGGAACACATTCCTCTATCACATCAGAATGGCTTCTCAGTCCTAGACTGAGTTTTCCTGGTAATTGACCAGGTACCTCCATTCCCAGAATGGAAATTGCCTTTACATCTGTCCTACTCGACAGAATGGCCATCACTCATATTTGACATGGAAGGAACCAATCCTCTCACCATGACAGAATGGCTCAGCCCTTACATCTGACCATGGAAGGAACCAATCCTCTCACCATGTTAGAATGGCTATGGGACTCATCACTTTCCCTTGGAGGAAAATTCGATCTAAAGAACACCAAGATTCTCCCTGAAGTACTTGAACTTCACCTTGGCTAATGGCTTCATCAACACATCAACTATCCATTCCTCCATCGCAACATACTGAAGCTTCATTGCTCCCCTCTGCACCATATCCTTGATATAGTGGTACTTGATCTCGATATGCTTCGAATTGTCATGGAACACTGGATTCTTTGACAACTTCACGCAACTTTGGTTGTCACAATGTATACAAGTAGCATCCAACTGGAGATCAAATAAATCAGATAGTAGCTTCCTCAGCCATACTTCCTCACAACTAGCTGAACAAACTGCGACATACTCTGCTTCAGCTGTACTCAATGACACACAGGATTGCTTCCTGCTAAACCAAGAGATCACACCTGATCCCATACTGAAGCAACACCCTGAAGTGCTCTTCCTATCGATGGCAATGCCTACCCAATTTGAATCAACATAACCCTCCAGGTTAATCTTTTGATTGGCATCGTACTTGAGCCCATAATCAACTGTACCCTTTAGGTACCTCAGAATATGTTTTGCAGCAATCAAGTGAACATGTCTCGGATCTGTTAGGAACTGGATCAAGGTGTTCAAAGCAAAGAAAATATATGGTCTCATGTTCGTCAGGTACATCAAAGACCCAATCATCTGACGATACATCGTAGCATCAACTAACTCTGATGAAGCATCATTTAAGAGCTTTAGATTCGGTGCCATAGGCATGGCCATAGCCTTGCAGTCCATCATCCCAAACCTCTTCAGGATCTCTACTGCATACATCCCTTGTCCAAGGAAGATTCCATCTGTACTTTGCCACACCTCCATACCTAGAAGGTAATGCATCATCCCCAAGTCCTTCATTTCGAACTCAGCAACAAGATTTCTCTTTGTATTAGTAATCAACGCATTTGCACCTATCACAAATAGATCATATACATATAGTAGAAGCATCACTTGGTTTCCACCTTGTAGTAAAGATTGGAATCTGCTTTACTCTTGGTAAAGCCCAAACTGGATAGAAAGCTGTCAATTCTATCGTAACAGGTCATGGGTGCTTGTTTCAAACCCTATAGGGATTTCTTCAATCTGCACACGTGAGACTCTCTATCATGTGTTTCAAAACCGAGTGGTTGTTCTACATACACTTCCTCTTCTACTACACCATTCAAGAAAGTAGTCTCGACATCCATCTGGTGTATCTTCCATTTCATCACTATAGCCAGAGAAAGTACCGATCTGATGGAAGTGGATCTAGCTAGAGGAGCAAAGGTTTCTTCATAATCTATTCCTTCTTTCTGAGAGAAACCCCAAGCCACAAATCTTGCTTTATATTTTTCAATGCTACTGCCTGCAGCATGTTTGATCTTGTAGATCCATTTGGAAGTTACAACTCACTTCCCGTCTGGTCTTGGGACAACATCCCAAACATCATTCTTCATGATCGATTGGTATTCTTCGATCATAGCAGCCTTCCATTCTTTCCATTCTACCGCTTCTTCATAACTGGAAGGCTCTTTATCAATGAAGTCACATAGTAATGCTACATACCCGGAGCAGGATCTGGTCCTCTTTCTTTCTCTGTGATTCTCTTTTAGAGCCCCATATCTTTCTGCACCTTGGATAAGTTCTTGTACCCAAGCAGGTTTTCTCTTATGAGGATTCTTCTCCAGAGGTGGATCTACAGGTCTTTGTGGTTCTTCAAATTCTCGATCTTCTTCTTGAGTTTCTTCGTTCATGGTTTTATCATGAATTCTGGGTGCTTCTGCTTCTTCAGGTTCTTCAGTAGGTCTCTTTTTGGACTTGTTGTAAGCTGTGTCTTCATCAAATGTCACATGCCTGATCATGTCAATCTTCTTGTATCCTGGGAAATATATTTTGTAAGCCTTCGAGCTTTCAGAGTGAGCTTTCAGAGTATCCCACAAATATACCCTTCTTTCCTGAAGGATATAATTTTGTTCTCTTCTCTTTTGGAATGTGTATGTACACAGGACAACCAAATATTCTGAGATGGCTGAATTCTGGTTTCTTGCCGAAGAAGACTTCTTTAGGAGTCTTGTTCTTGAGTACTCTATGTGGAGTACGGTTCTATACATACACTGTTGTTCTGGAAGCTTCAGCCCAAAGATGTATAAAAAGATCTTGATCATGAAGCATAACTCTTGCTGCTTCCATGATAGTTCTGTTCTTTTGTTCCACAATCCCATTCTGTTGTGGATTATAAGGAGTGGAAAACTCCCTCTTAATCCCTGAATCTTTGCATAGCTCTTTGAATTCATTCGAAGTGAATTATCCACCATTGTCTGATCGAAAAGTTTTGATCTTATTTTCAGTGTGGTTCTCGATCAAGGCTTTGAATTCCTTGAATTTGATGAATACTTCATCTTTGTTCTTCATGAAGTAAACCCACGTCTTGCTAGAAAAATCATCAATAAAAGAAACATAATATGCATACCCTCTTAGTGAGCTTGATGACATAGGACCGCATACATCGGAGTGGATGATTTCTAGGATTCCCTTGGCTTTGCTTTCGCTGCTAGGAAATTTCTTTTTTGTATTCTTTCCTTTCGCACATCCTTTGCAGACCCCATCATGTTTTGCTTGGAATTTTGGAAGACCTTCAACCGCTTTGCTTGCAATTAGCAATGCTCTGTAATGCACATGTGCAATCCTTCTATGCCAAAGTTCACTTGGCTCTACTGTATCATGGACCAATTCTTGTTCTGGATGGCCCTTTAATTTGTACAGTCCTCCTTCTTGTTCTCCAATCACCACTGCATCATCAATAGTCTTTCCTCTTGGCCACATGATGACTTGTCCATCTATGAATGCAACCCTCATTCCTTTTGCATCTAGTGCAGATATGGAGAGGAGGTTCTTCTTGATTCCTGGCACAAACAATACTTCCTTCATTGTTAGAGACTTTCCAGATTCTAGTTTATGGGAAGATTCCCCACTACCTTTTATTGGATATTGGTAGTCATCTCCTAGTTTCACCTTGTGAGGTGATTCATGTTCTGATAGTCTCACAAAGTATTACTTGAATTCAGTCATATGCTTGGAAGCCCCACTATCTATAAGCCAGTCATCACTTCCATGAGTAATGTTACTTGTGAGAGCGGAGATCAAAACATATTCATCCTCGCTTGAAGAATATTCACTTTCATATCTAGTTCTTTTCTTTGAAGGTTCATCATCCTCTACAGCATGAGCATGATGTCTTCTTTTGTTCCCCTTCCTTTTATGAGAGTGGACCTTTTTATTAGGATAGTATTTTGCAAAGTGTCCTATTTCATCACTTGTATAACATCTTAATCTAGATAGGTCCTTTCTGCTGTTATCTCTATGATGAGGATTCTTACCTTTGGAGTGATGAGGTTTTCTTTTGCCTTTCTTGGAGTGAACTGTGAGAGCTTGATCTTCACTTCCGATCTTCTCTTCTCGAGCTACTATCTGTGCTTCTACTTGAAAACATTCTTCCCATAGTCTGCTGAATTTGACTAATTTCTTTCTGGCATAGATTCCTTGGATGAATGAATCCCATGACCTAGGAAGGCCATTCAGAGTTGTCATCACAATCTATGCATTCTCCACTTTTTCATCTACAGCTTCTAATTGTTCCTTGATCTGAGAAACCCTTGTGAAGTAAGACTGGATGGTCTCTACATTTTGAATCTTCACATTCTCCAGTTGATTCCTCAGAGTCATCTTCCGGTTTATGTTCTTCCCTTCAAACAATTTGGTTAGGCCATCAAACATAGCTTTAGGTGTCTTGAGAGAGGACACCTATGGGATAAGGTGATCCTTGATAGAATCAGCAATGATCCTCTTTGCCATAACCATCTTCTTCTTATGTAATTCCTTTTCCTCATCTCCCTCTGGAATTAGAACCTCCTCATGGATGTAGGAGTCTAACTCATTTTCTTCCAGGACCAGGGGGATCCTATACTTCCAGGCTCAGAAGTTATCATCTCCCTCAAACTTTTCATCAAGCTTGGTATGATGAGACATCTTAAAACTGAGAACCTCAAATGGAAATATAAAATATTTAGATCTTACCAGGTCAAGGTGTTAGATTTGGATTTGGAGCTGAAATCCTGCATTACTGGATCAGGAGCAAATTAGGGTTTTGATTTTTTGGAGTTCTGTCCACCCAAATGCCATGAAATTTATCCCTAAATTCGATTTTGGGGAGGAGATCAATCCAGGCCTTGGCTCATTGAAAAATTCCTCTTCTGTAAAAAGCCCTAATTTCGATAGTAGTGATAGGTCCAAAACTGAAAAACCTCAGATTTGGATTCTGCTTCGACAGAAAGATGCGCCCTAAGGAGGAGAGTTATTCCACCTTACTTTTGCTAAAAATATATGGAGGAAGATGCACAAACTAGGAAGCCCTAGTTCCTGTAGCTGTACAGTGTCTTCTTCTCATGTTAGCTCTGATACCATGTTAGTTTTTCAACATTAAGCTAGCATTATTAGGATCTTTAACTGAGAGAATAACAAGTACAACAATCAAACACAAGAGACAATGAACATTGTGTTTTTCCTTGGGGAAACCATAAATGGAGAAAACCTCGCAAATTCCTCAGAGATATAATCAGCACCAAAACAGTAAAAGCCCAAAACAGTAAGTGATCTCCCGACAGCAGTAACCTTCTTCTTGTCTATCCCCAATGCCTTCTCCTTCCTCAACTATGCACTACACTTGAGTGTGTATGAGTTATGTGTTAAATAGAGATTCTAGCTCTCTATTTATACTAATCCCGACATGACTAAAACCCTACTAGGGCCGACCTCTACTAGGAGAGTCTAATAACCCTAGTGCGCCAGAACTATGGGGACTTTAAACCTTAGACAATCGGAGGGTTACCCACAATGACTTGACATGACTTGTTTACATTATTGATCCTCCCGATTGGAACATTGGGGCATGACAACATGACTCAATTACATTATAGATACATCCCAGAATAAACATCGGGTTACAATACATAAGATACATAGATGAATACATTCCGAAGTTACAAATACATCAACAAAATTTGGGATGAATCTCCTTATGAAATTGATCTGACCATTGAAAAACTGGAGAGCTTTTAGATTCTGAGGCAAGGGGACTTTCTTAATGGCTTCAAATATCTCAGGATCAACCTTGACACCATCCTTAGAAATGATGTGCCTCAACAACTTGCCTTCATCAACCCCAAAGATTGACTTGGCGGGGTTCAAGGAAATACCATGTTTCTGACATCTTCTGAAAACCTGCCTAAGATGACTTATGTGGTCAGATATTTCCTTTGAAAAAACAATTAAGTCATCTTGATATATTTCGACTATTTTTCCTATAAGTTCTTTGAAGGAAAAATCCATGTCTCTTTGGAAGGTGGCCCCAGCATTCAATAAGCCAAAAGGCATTCTTAAAAATTTATAGGTACCCCAAGGTGTGGTGAATGCAGTCTTATGTTGATCCTCCTTATTTACCAATACCTGGTTATAATCGGAAAATCCATCCAACATGCACATCATTCCTGATCCTGTTACTCTTTGGAGCAATATTTCCATGTCGGGTAATGGGTAATTATCTTTAAGGCATGATGTATTCATATTTCTGAAATCTATACATATTCTAATTGACCCATTCTTGATTCTGACAACAACTAAGTTGGAGCACCATGATGAATGTCTTGTAGGTGCTATGATCCCTGCTGCTAACATTTTTTGAAGTTCCTTCTGCACAATGGGGGCCAACTTAGGATTTATTCACCTAAGTTTTTGTCGGAAAGGCTTGACCTCCTTAGCCTCTTTTGTGAGGGGAATAGTGTGTTGAAACACATCTTCCTGATAGGATTTAAGCTCATCATAACTAAACGCCAACACATCTCTATAATCTTTGATTAAGTTGATCAAATTGTTCCTTTCCTTTTCCGAAGTACCTTTTCCAATTTTTACTAACTTGGGGTCCTTATCAGTTCCTATGTTTATTTCCATATAATTCCCAATTTTTATTTCTTCATTTTTCTTTTTATGATGATCCTGTTGATCGAAAAGATTTTCAAAATTTATAAGGCTACTCGGGATGTGATTCCTTTCATTATCCTCACATTCCTGATGCTCTTTACCCTCTTGCTGATAACTGATCTTGCAACCTTCAAACTCTTGGAGATTGTGGATGAATCTCAAGAGTTTCTCATCATATTTAAACACCTGCTAGTGATATATATTATCCAGAATTGAAGGTCTGAAATTAATTTCCATCTTTCCATTCCCACTAATCATTTCATCTGATGGATGGAGGGTGGATGCTACTACTGCCAACTTATCTTCTAACCCATTCATTTCCCTATGGATATTTTGAATGTTAAGTGCATCAAACCATTCCATAGTGTCCCATGTGGCATTTCTATACTTCCTTAGTCTATCATTTTTGCATTGATACTGATTCTTAATCTAGAGGACAACTAAGTCCGAATCACCTTTAATGTTCAACATATTTATCCCCATGTCTTTAGCGGTTTCTAACCCTAGGGGCAATGCCTCATACTCAGCTACATTGTTTGATGCTTCAAATTGTAACCTGAAAGCAAAGTTGTAGACTTTATTTGAAGGAGAGATGATCACGATGCCCGCACCTTTTCTTGCTTTGGAATAAGCCCCGTCAAAGTACATTTTCCAAACTTCATCTATCTTTTCATTTTTAATGTTTTCCTTAATAGGGGCCATGAAATTTGACAAAATAACATAGTTTCCAAACATTTTTTCCAAAGTTATTAGTGAAATGAACAAATTCATTTTCAAGCTTCTTAGGGTTTTCTACATGTCATTTCCTTAGCTTCTCTCTATGGAGTATCACCCTAGTGTTTTCTGATGCAGGTATAGTAGCATATGTCCAATCCATTTGAATGTACCCACCAAGAGTTGTGGCCCATTTTCTGGATAGAAACATACCCCAATTATCTGGAACATCTATCACTACCAAATCCATCGACATGTCGATGTCAGGATACTTGGCCAACTTAACTTGTAAATTTAAGATTATCCCTACCACTTCAACTTCTCTTGCATCCATTGCACAAACATTGTGGTAGGGTCGGGTGACCCTTAGATTTAGTTGTTCCATTACTTTTCTTGTCATAACATTTGATGAAGCACCTGAATCTAACATGTAGTTATGAAGGAGAAGGATATCAACTAAGAGGGAGACATAAAAAGGTAGGTGGTCTTCTCTTCTTGGACCAACATTGTTGAGGACTATAGGCATATCTATAGGTTCAATATGTTCAGCTTCAAATATAACATTATTATTAGGGAGAGGATCCTATTTGACAATATTATGAGTTTTACTTTGACTATCCTCTATGGCTTTCAACAAATTTTCTTTTTGACCAGGGATTTTAAGGACATCAGTTGCATAAACATGAATCTTAGCACTAATTATCCATTCTCCCATATCAACATTTGGTTCATCGATAATAGGGGGATCCGGGAGAGGAGGAATGGTTACCTTTCGCTTGTACTATTTAGATGGTGATGGATTCTCCTTTCTTTGATAAACTGCACCCTTGAATCTATCCTCCTTCATTTCCTTGATTGTTTTCGGAGAAGGAATTACACCATAAAAGTTGGAAAGGAAGTCCTTCCCATAACTAGAATCCGTGGCCTGCTGCCAATGCCATTTTGATAAAGGGTAGGTTTGGCCTACCATGTACACATGATCAGACTCGCTTGATGTTGTTTCCTGATTACTGAACTCGGGCATTCCATGTTCTATAACCTGGTTTGCAATATAGCAAGTGCTTTCTTGGTGGAATTCATCACAAGGTCTACATAATGGAATGACTTCTTCTACCATGTTAGCTGAGTCTAACTAGTTTGGAATCCTAGGTTCTTGCTGAGGAGCTTTCTTTTGATACATCTGATTCTGTTTAGGCTGAAAGTTCCTAGGTCCATTATTTCTTTCCATTATGATTATTCTATTATGCATATGATTCAATTGTGTAGAATGATTTGCCACAAGTTTGTTTTGACTAGTAACCAAGTATTTTATCATGTCAGTTACCTTTTCCACGGGATATTTAGAGGTTCCCTTTTCTTCTAATTCAACGGATTTACCCTTCTCTTTGTTGTATGAAGTGTTTCCCCTAGTGTAACCAGGAATGTTGGACTTGCCTGAAGACTGCATATTCTTTTCTATTTTCTCGGCCAATTCCTGAGCAGTTTTTAGATCGACCTGCTCTTTGTTTCTTAATTGGTACCTCAAATCACTAGTGAAAGCTTCGATGTAAGATATGAGGATGGAGGCATCCTTTGGCTTGATTTCTTTAGGGAGGTCCGCAACCACATGCCTGAACTGAGTGTTAAATTCAGCCATGGTTTCATTCTCCATCTTCTTTATGTTATGAAGGGCAACAAGCAGATGTCTTGGTTCTTTCTTTTCTCCCCATTTATTCTTAAAACCCTCTAGGAATTCACTAAGAGTTTTTAATGAATCATCACCTAGGTCGAAGTACCATTGTGTAGCATCATCCTCTAAGGATAAAGCAAAGAGCTTCATTTTGACATATTCATGGTTATGGGCAACATCATTGCAATAACTGACCAGGGGATTTTCAAACTTTCGAATGTGAGACTTGGCAGTGATGGCATTATTTCCCTGGAATATGGGGAGATTCTTGATAGCATCATTTGGAATGTCATGGGGAGTACTTTCTATCTGAGAAAATTCAATGGGTTTGTAGAATCCCGTCATTTCTTGAGATTGGTAGGTATGACTTTCTACAAATATGTGATGGATATCTGAGAGGGATTGGTCTCCTAAATCTTCAAGGTTTCTACGGGAAGTCTGCCTATTCAATCTTTCCCTGATAAACCTTTTAGGATCAGGGAGAGGATTGAATAATTGTTGATGGTTTCTTCAGGTAGAAATTCTTGAAGGGATGTTAGACAGTGGAATCTCCAAATGGATCAAGTTTTAATTTTTTATGTTTTTTAAATACTAGATCAATCAATTTTTTTTTAATCTTTTTAGTTGTTTAGAAAAAAGCTAAGCCAAGTCATACTCGGGAATAAAAAGATTTATCCCCGGCAACAGAGCCAAAAAGTGTTGCTTCCTTTCACACACCTGGGTTATGTGGCATAAATCTTCAAGCCACTTGGTGTGTCCTTGGGGGCAAGTCTCGAGTCAAAGCTATCACCTTGTTCTTGACTCCTCCATTTAGGCTCAACTCCTAATGAAGCCAAGGGGGGTAGACCCTATTGAATTACTAAGGCTAATTACTTAGTGTGATGGTGTTATAATGATTAAGTTGTTTAGGAGTTTTGAAGTTAACCAGTGAAAGCAAAAGATAACAAGATGCAAGATTTAAAGCATATAAGCATAGTAATGACACTCAATATAGATATATAATTGAAAGAAATGATCAAATAAATCACTAATGCTTTAAATGGATTCAATAGAGAAAATAATGTGCTTGCATGTGCTTGAATGAATGTTTTGCAAATGTCTCTTGGTAGATTTTAAATTAGTGTGGAATGTGAATGAATTAAATTAGGCGAAAAGGGGACTCTAGATATACTCGAGGGGTACTTGGAGTATGTCCAAAATTGAACTTTCACGGCTACTAGCAAGGTGTTTGTGGGCTGGAACGGAGTCTCAGAGACTATTGTTCATAACGCACCCATCAGGGTGTGATAGAGATCGGTGCCTCGAGGTCACTTTCCAGTTGTTCCCACTCCTTTGGGTATTTTTCCACCGCTTACAGTTCATTCGAGGCATTAGATTTTTGCCTGATGATTTGTCAATTTGGGAGGTGAGGACTAATTAATCTAGTCACTCAAGTGCTTTTGATGTAGTTTGAATGATCGGACGAACTGAATCCAAGTACATAGCATACACACTAGAGTCTTCGTTATTTTTAGTAAATTTTAGAAGAGGTTTTCTTATTAAAAAGAAAACCCTCCAGGAACCTCTTTCGGTCCAAGTGGATCTCAATCGGGGAATCAATGAAGGGTTGATTTTATTATGACTATCAAACAATAAATAAAAAAGAGGAATCATATATACTCAACACTGGTTTTCTAATTAGTCCTACCACGCATCTCTTTCCCCTTGCGGGTCAATCGGGAAGTCATGGGGTAAGTAGTATGATTATTTTTGAATTGAAAATATGGAATAATGCAAAATATTATCAAAGTATACAATCCTACATGTCAATACTAAACTAGAATAGAAAAAAGGGAAAAATGCAAAAAAGTGAAACGAACACGGATCCCCTTGGGGGGACGGGGAGCGGGATCGAAAGAGCCTACTCAAAAAAGATTTCCTTTATTATTATTGGTTAAAAAATCAGTAAACTGAAATATCAGAAACCTCTTGGTCCTTATACGGGATGAAACCAATATCTTACAACTTTCCAAACTTTTAAAATTTCAGTCAAAGGGGAGATGCCTGGAGGGATTTGAACGCTCCCGAGGCTACTTTCGAACAACACCTTCTCTTCTTTTCTGTTACACATGGTAAAAAAAATCAAGCATGTTGGAATAAAATATTCCCAAAATCACTTTAATAGTACCTTTGGGTCATCCTACCTTAACTCAAAAAAGGGCAAGTTAAACTAGCTAAATAGGTGAAAAAGGAACCAAGGAAAGCAATCTTTCCTTGGGATCTTGGCTTGCTGTTTGTGATCCTATGAAATATGCACTGATTTCTAGATTTAATCTTTTTAAAATAGAAAAGGAAATCTAGAGCATGCAACCTACATATTCTCTTTAACTTGCCATGCAAAACGGACGATTTCCCTGAGCTAGATCTAGAATGCTTAATGATGCTTTTCTGAAATGAGATCTAGACTATGAGATTTGAAATAGTATATCTATGTAATTTTTAATTTAATATAACAGATCCAAATGATATCAAACCTTTCGAACACAGTAACCAGGTAAGAAAATTGATTTTTTGAAGGAGAAAGAGAGAGAAAGAGTGCTGGAAGCCTGGGAATGTTGGGATTTGGAGTGTGCTTTGGTGGAACACCGAGGGAATATGTCCTCCAGAAGATCTTGAAGATGAGAAAGATGCAAACCAGCTCAACCTATTATACAAGCGAGATCACCTGCGACTTAGAAATCCTTGCACAAACAGATGGTTAAAACATAGGTGCTGCTTGGAAAGATAATTGGAAAGCATGCAATTAAACTTAAAATACATGCAAATCCAATAGATCTGAAATAAGAAAACAGTAAGAGCATAAATAAAACTAGAATAAAATATTACCTTAACAGGAGGGAGCTCTCTCCTTCAAGGCCAACAATTAACCAACAAAAGCAAAGATAAATAACACATATTATACCTCATAAGCATTTGACAATCACCATCCACACATGAAGAGCATTACACCATATATCTTGCCTCCAAAGCTTATTTATTCCAGAATAATAAATAATAACAACATTAAAATAGAAACAACACCTCAATCCCAGTTCTAGCTAACTTGGAAAGGAGGCAGCCATGCTTTATTTATACAGAAAAAAGGAGATCCAGCCCATGGGGGGCACAAATCCCAAGGAGACAGACCACTGCAGCTGAAGGAGTGTCCATTAACGCTTATCTGAAGCTGAACTGAGCTTCCACTGAGCCTACTTGTCAATAGGGGGGCTGATTGAGCTGACACATCAACCCATAGACTGACACATCAATCCACATAGCTTCCAGGAGAACCCACATGTGTGGAGGAGAGAGAAAGATGGTGCAATTCCCCATAAAGGATGCTGAAGTTCAACTCTGGATCTGTCCAGATCACCTCCTTCAGCCAAGGATTTGTCAGATCCAGTCAATATGGTGTAGATCTGACTGATTTCAATCAAATCGGCTAGGAATCCACTAATGTAGGATTTTGGATTTGCTCCATTATTCATCAATTTATTAATTAAAATAATCAATAATTGATTTTTTGGGGTTTTGTGACCTGAGTGATGGAAAATCACTCAAAACTTGAAAATAGTTGGTCTATGGGTTTACATGGTGCTCTTAGTTTGAAAATGAGCACCCCCATGACTGAAACTAATTATTTGGCCCACTTTTATTACAAAACCAATTTTTCTAATTAGATTATTAAAAAATAGCCTAACTTTTTGTGGAAAAATTAAAATTTAAAAAACTTAAAAAATAAAAAAAATAAAAACCCAGGGGGGCTTAGACATGTTCATATGACTCGACCATGATGCATAGCATGTTTATACATTGACACATAGACTCTAATAACCACAATAGGCCTAAATTCCAAGTCGACCACCCCAACTTTGGAGGTATTGAGTGAAAAACTCAGAAATTATCAATCGTTTATTCAACAACCAATAATAACCAAGGGAAAAAAAACCCTAGGCTGATCGGATTGACAAATAAATTCTAAGAGACAGAGTCTTTTACAGACACTATCATGCTAGAACATTTATTACAATTCCCCCATGGGGTATGAACATGTGATATAGTACAACAAGCACTTCCCAGAAGCACTTCTGAAGGTCTTCTGAAGTTTGGACAAAAATCTTTGTCCAGTTCACCAGGCTCACTTGATAAAAAAACACTAAGTACAACTTAGGTGGTAACAATTCCTAAGTTTGAAGGAAAAGCTAGCGAAGTTCCAAGTGCCCATATAACCACTTTTCACCTATGGTGCTCTTCAAACTCATTGAACAATGACTCCATTCAGTTGAGGCTTTTCTAGAGGACCTTGACTCATGTTGCAACAAAATGGTACATTGAACTTCCCTCTGCTGCATATGACTATTTTTTGGATTTAACAACCATGTTCCTCAATCACTTCCAACTTTCTATCCAGTATGATGCTGACACAGACTTGTTGTCGACTTTTCGACAAGATAAATCCACATAGATCTTCGAGTTTTGGAAGCAGTCATCCAACCAAAAAATATTCCAAGAGAAAGAAGGGAACTAAGGATTAGTCGAATAATGGTTCAGCTTGCAAAAGGAAAATCCTGCATGAAGAAAATGTGGATGGAACTGAGACCTAAGATTAAGAAAATAACTTTTATGCTAAGGTTGTGAAAGGAGCCCTGCTTAAGGGTCTCGGTTCCCCTATTGAATTTGTGAAGACAGTTACATTCTCTATTCCTTATCTGGAAATTATTGACCAAAAAATATCTCATCCCAGAAACAGATATATTGGTCTCCTTGCGCAAGCTTTGGACTGTGTAGGATGACAATGGGATGAGATATTGAATGTCATCATCCTTCTAAGAAGAACAAGTTCTTGAACCATTTGGATGAAGCCTTCGACTTACTTTGTGCTCATATCTCAAGATACCTCCTCTTTCATCTTGAATAATTGAAGACTCCCAAAGAATCTTGGGAGAAGCTTGAATTCTTGTTTGGAAAGAAATATGAGATTCGAGGACACATTCTAGAGAATGAACTAATATCATTGCAACCCAGCAGTTTCGAGACCATACAACAATTTTTTACCAAATTCAAGTCTCTTGCACTACAATGTAAGCAGCGTGACATGGAGAGAAAGGATGCGCATCTTGTGCTCTCCATACTCAACAAAATTGGTTATGAGTATTATGTATTTGTCTCTACCTTCCATTCCCAATTGGAATATTCCTACACTTGATGGATTTGCTGAGTGCTTAATATAAGAGAAAGAAAAGTTGGTCCAGATGGGAGTCCTCCAAACCTCCAAAAACAAAGCTGTATTGATGACAGACTCTACCAATGTGCAAGAAAAAGGGAGGCATAAGGAGAAGGAACCTAAAGCATATGATTCGAAGCCTAAAGAGAGTCAAAATCCTTCTAAAGGAGCTTCAAGATCCAAGAAGAAGAAAAAGTTTGAAAATACAAAGTGTCCCTATTGTATGAGGGGTTTTCATCCTGAGAACTCTTGTATGAAGAAGCAAATTGACCAGCTGTCCACCCATATCGAATAGAACAACATTGCTCTTCCAAATGGAGCAAAGAAGTCTGATGTTGGACCACAGATAGAAGATCATGAGAGGTGCCATGCCTTGAAGGCTAGCCTTACTCAGTCGACATGCTACTTGATTGATTATGGAGCATCCAACCACACAGTTGACTCTAAGGAGTCTTTGGTTATCCTCACACTATCAAAAGGGCCTAACATTCACATGGGAGATGACTCCCAAATTCCAGTAGTAGGAAGAGGTTCAGTTAAAATCCAGCATGGTGAGTTCAAATTTTTTCTCTATGTGCCCTCCCTTGTAGCTAATTTGTTGTCTGTTTATTAGATGAACCATACATGATCTACCAAGAGAGTTACATTCAACTCAGACTTAGTTGAGATCACAGAAAAAGCTACTGCAAGGCTCATAGTGAAAGGAATTTCTAATCATGCCATTAAGGTTTATGAGTTCTCAAAATTTTTTCATGTCTCACCTCCTACAATTTTATTGATTCATGCTAAAAACACCAGTAAGATATGGCATGAGAGATTTGGAAATCTCAATTTCAAATATCTCCAGCAACTACACAATGATAAAATGGTTGAAGGTTTTCCTCTCGTCCAAACTTCCGATGGAGTATGTTCTGGTTGCTTGGTAGGTAAGAATCCATAGAAGAGGTATGAAGTTGGGAAGGAACATAGATTTGCCTCTATACTTGATTTGATACAAAGTGATGTGGCAAGACCAATGCCCACAACATTCATTAATGGTTGCAGGTATTTCCTCACCTTTATTGATGTTTGTTCTAGGTTCTGTTGGATATACTTTATGATACAGAAATAAGAAGTTTTTGATATTTTAAAATTTTTTAAAGCTATGGTTGAGAATAATTTCAGGAAAATATCAAGTCCATAACATATGATAAAGGAGGAGAGTACATTAAAATATATCTCCATCATTATTGTGAATCAGAGGGGACTCGAATGGAACACTCAGTTCCATACACACCACAACAAAATGATGTGGCTGAGAGGAAAAATAGATCACTGAAGGAGATTGAAACATGTCTTCTCCATGCCAAGAATATTCCTCCTTCTCTTGGGAAGAAGTTATAAACTATGCTTCATACTTACATAATAAAGTGCCTCATAAATCAGTGGTTGGGGACACTCCATTCGAAGTACTGCATGGGCATAAGCCTAATGTCTCTCTCTTGAGAGTTTTTGGTTCCAAAGCTTGGGCCAGAATACCCATTGATAAGTGAAAGGCCTTTTAAGCCCAAAGTAGTGAATGCATTCTTTTGGGATATGCAGAAGATGCAAAAGAATACAAGTTGACAGAGGTTGCAAGTAGGAAATACTTCATTGAGCGGAGTGTTCAGTTTGAATAATATCAGTTGTGTGATCCACCACCATTCAAAGCACAAGAAGGTATAACCACTCTTCCATCACCTTTGTATGATGATTATCTATTACATGTTTCAGATACAGACTCAATAGGATCAAGATCAACATGATCTTGGTATTGAGGTTGAATCTCCTGAGATTCTAGATCTAGATCCAACAACCATTCCAAACCAAAGGAATAATCCTATATGGGCTAAAAATATCATTGTTGCAGCTGGGGATGGTGCTGGGAATCTAGAAGACAAAAGTTGAACTAGGTCCCAATATCAAAATGATCATGTTTCTCTCTCTCTCTCTCTCAGATTCACTCCTAAGAGAGTGGTGCAACAAAGTTCTAGGAAAGTGCTACATGATGATAGTGAATGATCAACCACTTGGACCACAGAAGAAGAAAATTGATCATTATCTACCTCTTCCATACAAATAAAACACACACATCGATCAGTTCAGAAGGACATTGAGAGGTTCACATGCATAGCTTCAGGATGTTGCTGCACAGAAGAACCATATTGCTGCATAGTGCTGAAATTTGCAGCAAAGTTTGACAAGTTATTTTCTAAGGAGGAAGCTTCTTTTCTTCTAAAGATAGCTTGTATTTTCCCGTTCCTTCTTATTTTAAGAGCGGGGGGGGGGGTCCCATGAGGTTTTCCCCTATTTCCTTAGTTTCTTAAGCATATTTTTAAAATTCTTTTAGATTTGTATATGGGTGACTTTTGGCCTTATTGTTAGGGCCTGCAGTTGTCCAAGTTAGGATTATGGGGGGGTGTTAGGATTTATAATCCTCCCTTATCCAAACTAGTCTATTGCATTATATTTGCCTAACTTAGGAGTCATTTAGTTATTATTGGGTCCACTAGTACCATTTGGTCCACTTGGCCTAATGGGGCCACATGTAGTGGTCACTAGAATGTGGGGAACACAGATAGAGGCTAACTGGAACTGATTGCACATTCATGCATCAGTTTATACACCTCCTAGGCCAATCCATACAATTTATGAGCCACTGGGAGTGCCATCACTGTTGAAGGAGCTAGTTGGCTAAGCTAACTGGACTCATTAGTTGACTAATTGTATATTAGGTCGACCTCATAGTTCATGTTGATTGGTTGAACCGACAAGTAGTTATTATAATTGTTTTGTAAATGTATATATAGGTTGTTGAGTTACTTTGTTTGGTTTGTTGTATGAACCCACATGTATAATTGAGTAATATAATCTGTTATTATGTCTACCATTCTTGTCTCTTTCTATTTTATTGTTATATGATTCTTTATGTGTATCATTGGTAACGTTGCAATCTGATTAATTACAACATTGGTTCCATTGCTGAGATACATATATGGATGAAATGACAATGACTAGATGATCTCAGAGCAAGAGATTAAGAACTGGTGGGAACGTAAAATTGTGAATTATTTGTAGGATTACGCCAGAAGAAACAAACTAATTATTTCCTAAGCTATGGGGGGGTAGCTGGTCATGTTCTAGATTAGAGTAGAGGAATTCTAGTCGAATTATGAAAACACCACCACCAGTGATGAAAAGTCAGGCCAAAAAGGAGATAATTCGAACAATTACTCACAAAAGCACTCTGGATATATAGAATAGAGAGAGAGAGAAGATGAGAAAGAGAAGGGAAGGATATAGAGAGCATGATGCTGTGATCTAGAGGAGAATGACAACTAGAGTGACAGAACAAGAAGAGAATCTTCCAGAGTTAGGTCATGACCGACAGGAAGAAGCCGTTGATGAAGAAGTGTCACCAATGGGGGAATATTTGTGGATAAAGCATGGTGAAGCTCTCCAAGTTGATACACCCCAGAACATCACACCTCATTCTCTGTTAAATTCTAGCAAGAGTGCCCGAGTGCAGGATATTTTTCAAGAAGATTTGGGACTACGAGTTGGTGAGTTAGGTGTATGGATTCAAATAGACGAAGAAGTAAATTATGTTGACCATCAGGTAATTAATCGACCACGGGAAGGAAATCAGGTTACCTTTCAACCCTTTTTCATCTAACAGAAGTATTCATCTACCCTACTCAGAACATGAAGGAGAACCCCCCCAACCAATCACATATTTAGGTAACACAACAGATTAGTCGAATTCACAAGACATGATACACTAGTCTCAACATTTTACTTGGGTATCATTAGAAGGAGTCAATAGAAATCGACTTTGAGTTGAAAGCACATCAACTGCTATAGATAAAACTTTCGATGAAAATGAAATTTCTATCTAGAACAACTGTGAAGAAAATAGATTCACATGAAGTAACCCGCCACCACCACCACCACCACCCCCTCCACCGCCTAGAGAATACATTGGCACCAGAGTTATGGCGCACATGTCTGCACACATTCCCCTCTATGAGGGTGATGAATATCCCAGACGACATTGGTTCGTCTGCGAGTTGACTTGGGAAGCAAATTCTGTTACTAATGAAGATTGACATATGAATCAATTTGTTGGTTCTCTACGAAAGAAAGCACTAACATTTTACATGACCTATAGAAAAAATACATCAAATGCTAATGAGGCACAAATTAAACAACAGTTCATGTCATTTTTCAAGTCTCCAGATGCAAAGCAAATGGTGGCAAAGAATCTAAAGACTACAATCCATAAACTAATAGAAATAGTTCAGGAGTACGATAAATGATTTGAAGACCTACTAATCCAGTTGGAGTATAATATAGATGAACAGTTGCTAATCCAATGGTTTGTTGCAGGACTACTACAAAATATGTGAATGCACATCAGACTAGACAATTTTAATACTTATGAAGATGCATTAACCAAGGCGTTGCAAGTTGATATGGACGAGGACTATCCAGTAAACCTTGTTGATACTTGTATTGAAGAACAACTGGAGATTATGCAAAATTTAATATGGGATTTAAACCTCAAGGGTCACGAATTATGGTGTGTGAAATGCTCGACAACCAGGCATACAAAATATTATTGTCGACAAGAAGAACACCAACAAGATGTATGGTTCGTTCAGTCAAAATGATTTTGTGAAATTTTCTAGGAGCACGATCTACATGCGATAAAATATTGTCCATACAATACGAAGAACAAAAAATATCAATGGTGCGCGATATGCGAAGTGAAAATCCATGCAATAGCCGAATTCCAGCTAAATTTAAAGAACTGACAAAATTATCATGCGGTTTACCAGACAAATGTTGTTGCACAAAATAATAATGACAATAATACAAGAAAGAATAACGACTAGAACGACCAAAAAAACCAAAGATATGAAATCCTAAGGTACGAGCACTGGTATGATAATAATAGTCATGGAGGATTTTCAGAACGTAGCCGATACTTCGAGAATCAGGAGAACAGACCACGCCAACCGATCCAATGTTATACATGCTTAAATGAAGGGCTTCGACACATAGAGTGTCCATTCAAGGATTGAACTGACCTTAAATTTTGTAAAAGTTGTGGTGTCGGTTATCACTCTTTGGAGGATTTCCCCACCATGCTTGCAAATATCAATGATAAGAAAAATGTTAATGTCTTGTCTAGTGTGCAAAAATGTGATGTTGTTAGAACTAAAAACTTACAAATTGTCACTCATCAAGGCACAAAAACATGCATGGATAATCCCAAAATAAGTAAAGTAAATAATAAATATGACTACCCTAACCCTTCTATACAAAAATAATTATATAATGATGTGACGAACATATTTCAAGATTTAACTGCATAAGAAGTAAATGATAATGCTCGATCGAAAATGTCTCAAGAATTAATTAATTCAATACATAATGATAATTTTGTTCCAAAATTAATCAACTTATTGTAGAATCTTAAGAATAACGTTGGTGTTGACAAACAAGCTAAAAGCATAGGTAGCTTGAATACAAAAGATAAAAGTGATGTTGACCCTTTAGTCAACTTGGAAATTGAAGGTTACCATGTCCAACAAGTCATTCTCGACTTCAGATCACTAGTAAACATCATGACCAGGGACACATGGGAACAATTAGGTAAACCTTGACTTAATGAATTTGGCATATATTTGAAGTTAGTAGATCAAGGACTAATTGAACCCGTTGGTGTTTGGAGGCATGTCGACACAAGTATAAAAGGTATCAATACAAAAGTTGACTTCAAAATTATTAACCCTAAGGAAGGATCCAAGTCCTTTCCCACCTTAGTAGGCTGATCATGGGGTCAAAAGATGAAAGCATCAATTTCACTAGACAAAGAAAGAATAAAACTTAAAGGAAATGGGAAGAAAGTGACCGTTCATATTCATCCATCACTAGGTGAACCGTGGAGAGAACCTATAGATGAAAAAGTTGATGTCTGACAACTATACAGATACAAAATAATGAGGATTATGCCGAACCGAACATATATGGAGAGCTTCACTTAGGAAACCCAGGTTTTGTAGGTTACAACTCAGATGTAGAATTATATGACTAGGAAATGAAAAATTATGAACAACAAGCAAGGGAATGTTGGACCATCCAAGCCATTCTAAAAAGAAAACATGACAATGCTTCTCTGTGTCTATAATTCCAAAAATATTTGATAGAAAAGTCAGGGAATATCCATCCCTAGCACCAATGAAAAAAGAAACATCAAGCCGACCGTCACTTAGGTATAAAGAATGGGAATCACCAGTCCTTCACACTAAACAAGTATCTAAAAATATAGGTGAACACAGTTGACTTCAAAGTCTAGTCGAAACATTTACACGACAAGCTGCTCGATGGTGGGATACCCACCAGTCGAGACTACAAACATGGTTGAAAACTTCAACGTACTTTGTCGAAATATTTGGAGGAAAGAAGAGGAAAGAAGCTAACAAATCAAGCACAAATACCAGTCTTTACATAAGGCCAAGATCCTGAAAAACACATCATTACATGCGAAAAAGAATGGAAAATGCTTGGATATAAAGATGAACGAATGTGCCCGCACCTATTCCTGTCGACATTAGATGATCTACCAAAAAAATTGTACAAAATAGAAGAATCATGAGGTGAAACGTTCTTATGGAATGAACTTAAAAAAAATTCATCAAGGACTTCAATTTTATACCTGAAGATGACCAACTATTTGAATCTACGAAGCAAATAAAACATTTATAAAACCGACTGTTAGTAGTAGTTTGCTAGGAGCTCACAACTGACTGAATGCCTCATGTCATAATATCCGGTCAACTAAAGTACCACAGTTGACAAGAATTTGACTAGAAACATAACATACAAGTGGACAAAAAATTTGAATGGAATTTTGACCATCCTGAAATGACGAAACCAATCAAAACAATACTACAAGTCGAATCAAAGGAAAGAGAAGAACATGAACGTATGACAATAGAATACTTCACAGCATCATTTTCATAATTTAAAGAAGAAAGTCGACAAATTAACAAAAGCAAGGCGCTAGAGTGGATGGATGCAAAAAATAAAACAAAAGAAGTCAACATCTCTAACGATGATAGACCTAAAATTGCAAAAATTGGAGACTACTAGAGTGAAGAACATACAACAGAAATCAACTTGCTAAAATAATTTCAAGACGGATTCGCTTTGGATTATAAGGATATTAAAGGATTAGTTCAAGAAATGGGAGAAATGAAGATCGACATAAAACTCGATGCAAGACCCATAAAGAAATGACCATACAAACTTGCTCATAAGTATGAATAAATAGTGAAGAAAGAAATTGACAATATGTTAGTGGTCGAAATTATCTACCCTATTGACTAGTCGGAATGGGAAAGCCCAACAGTAGTGCCACCAAAGAAGCATGACCTGACACCACTAAGAATTTGTGTATATTTCCACGAACTCAACAAAGTGACTCTTACTGACCCATTTCCGACTCCTTTTGTATATTAAATTCTCAATGAAGTTGCGGGACATGAATGTTACTCATTTATAGGCAGTTTATCAGGTTATAATTGAGTAACTATCGCCAAGGAAGACTAAAATAAAACAACGTTTGTATGTGAATTTGGTTCATTTTCCTACAAAGTCATGCCATTTTTCTTGAAAAATGCACCAACTATCTTTTCACAAATAGTGGTTAAAGAATTTCAAGAATATATCTACAAAACAATGGTTGTGTATTTCAATGACTGGACAATTTAGTCTATGTTAAAATATCACTGCAAATGGCTGAGACTAATGTTAGAAAGATGCTGACAAATTCAGTTATCCCTTGATATAATTTTTTTTTTTTTTTATAAATCCTATAGGAATTCTACTAGGACACATTGTATGTAAAGAAGGTATCAAGGTCAACTTCGCTAAAATAAAAATCATTCTCGACTTACAACCACCATTTAATTCGAAACAAGTTAGAATTTTACTGGGGAATACAGGGTATTACATAAAATTTATTCAACACTATTCAAACCTGACATATACCTTAGAATAATTACTAAAAGAGAATAAAGAATATGAATGGACTGAAGAATGTGATGCATCATTTGACATTTTAAAGAAAAAACTAGTCAAAGTACCTATTTTACAATTTCTGAATTGGTCGGTAAAATTCCATGTACATATTGATGCATATGGTATAGAAATCGATGCGATATTGACACAACCAAAAGATGATGGAATGGATTACCAAATTGTATACAGTAACAGAAAACTGAATAAATCCGAATGTAATTACTCGATGATAGAAAGGGAAGCACTAGGAATGGTATTCACACTTCAAAAGTATCGACACTAGTTACTAGCCAACACCTTTTTGTTTTACACTGATCTCCAAGCATTGAAGTACTTATTTAATATACCTTTACATCATGGTATAATATGTCATTGGTTACTATTATTTCAAGAATTTGAGTTTGAAGTCATAGTTCGACCAAGGAAAGCAAACGTTGGACCCGACCACTTGTCGAAAATCGACATAGGGGAAGAACTGACTGGAGTAAAAGATGACCTACCAGATGCACATCTGTTTAGAATAGAATTTGTACCTTCTGAACTGACATAAATAGCTTAGTTCTTAGAAAAAGGACAAGCACTAGAAGGAATGAGTGATAAAAAGAAGAAAATTTTAGTAATGAAAGATGCACCTTATAGCATAGTAAATTGGTTCCTATATAAACTAGGGTTAGATTAGGTACTCCGTTGATGCATTCTGGATCATGAAAGAGAAAGTATAATGCATGAAGCACATTATGGCCTAGCTGGAGGACATTTTTAGTTAGACACGACTGCTAAGAAAATCCAACAGTCTAGATTATGGTGGCTGAGATTATACCATGATTGTCAAATATTTGTAAGTAAATGTGACCGTTGCCAACGTCTAGGTCGGAATCTACCAAGTACCAAAATTCCTTTAATATCAGTAAACCCAAGTTTAACATTTGAAATTTGGGTGATCGACTTTATAGGATCATTTCCAATACCTACTAGAAGGACAAGATCACGCCATATTATTACAGTAGTCGAATACGTCACTAAGTCAGAAGAAGAAGAACTTGTCAAAACCTGTTGTAGTGAAGTAGCCACAAAATTTATATATGAAAAAATTATTACTAGATTCAGTTGTCCACTGACCTTGATCATGGATTAGGGGTCACATTTTATAAACAAAACAATTGTAGCTTTGAAATAACAGTTTAAAATTGAACATAGAAGGATAACAACATACCATCCTCAATCCAATGGTGCAATTGAAGCATTTAACAAAAATATGACTATAGCCGTAACGAAAAATATCCAATACGAACAAATATTATTGGGATGAGAAAATTGCTGTTGTCCTATGGGCATACAGAGCGATGTACAAATGATCGATAGACCAGACACTGTTCTGACTTGTTTATGGACAGGAAATAGTCATTCCTTTGCACTTTAGACAACAAACATTGATAATTGCTGACATATTACACATTGATCTCGAAGAGGCTAGGAAATAATGAGTAATACAATTATCGAAGCTAGAAGAACATCGACTGATCACAATACAACACCAAAAGATCCAAAACAACAACAAAAATCTTGGCATGATCGAAATATTAAAAATAAAAACTTGTCAGTTGGAGACCTTGCATTGTTATATAACAGTCGAGTAAGAGGAAAACCGAAAAAACTACATATAGAGTGGATGAGACCATATATTGTTGAAGAAATCAATGCTAATGGATATGTCCGACTGAAAAAGTTACAAGGAAATGTATTTCAGAAACTTGTTAATGGTTCCCGACTAAAACGTTACGAAAACTAAAAATTCAAAAAAACACAAAAAAAATGGTTATATAACTAATATAAAAAATTCAAAAATTATAAAAACCTAAAGATCAATAAAGAAAAAATACAGGAAAAAAATATGACATGGCCTTGGATGAATTGTTAGGAAGGAAGTAGCATATTACCATTTGAAATAAATAATCACCAATATCATAATCATCGACACGACGAATACCACCCATTCCACCGACATTTCCATAATCACAACACACATCAACATAAAGAAGGCTCAACGATCCAATCAAGTCATAATGATCATCGATAGAAGGAGCACCAAAACTAGGGTGCATTAAAAAAACACTTGACAGATCGTCCTTTATAGTCAAATCCGCCATTAATACCTTCATTTACTAGATCTCCTCCTGCTCCACCTATTTTCGCTATAAATACCACACCAGATGAAGACCAAACATCATTCCACGAAGAGCTAGAAAATCAGAGCAACAAAACACCTAAGACCAAGATACCTATGTGTGAACCAGAGAATTCAACTGACACAATCGAAACTAAAAAGACAAATACAAGATCTGCAACAAAAAAAATGAAAGAGTTAGAAACAACTACAACTCCGCTGGTACAACGACTCGATAACGCTCGCAAAGAGAAGGTTATAGAAACATCATGGGCACGGTTGTGGAAGGAAATCAAGAAATGGTCATACAAAGATGGAAAAATGACAGAGGAAGGCCAAAAGGTAAGCACAAGCACAATCCTCTCTTACATGAATGCACCTCTCATGGAAAGTTTTACGGGAACAAAGGACATCATAACATAGTTCATTGCTAGCCAATACCACAATGGAAAATTTTATTTCGACAAACCTATCTAAATGTCTGGCGATGTAATCTACAGGCTTACCAGGTTGTCAACAAAGGAAAATCGGTCTTTGTAGGATCAAACCCAGGCCTAGTCGAAAAGATAACAGGAACACCGGAAGGAAAGAATTCAAGAAGATTAATAATTATCCAAATTCAATATACAACACCCAAGATAGTGGAAAATATTGTCTTTGTAGGTCTAAAAAGCATAGGGCGAGGTTCCGACTTAAAACTAGACATGTTGGAAGCCATCGTGAATGTAGAAAAAAATGGAAAGTTTACTGCTGGTCATAGTACCTATCAGAAATGATCAAAACCACTTGTGAAAAATGTCAATAGGAGATCACACCAATTAAATTTCCTTCCTTAATCATATGGATTGCAATGCACCATCTTCGACCAGTCAGAGATCTGGACTTCAATGAACTGAACAGAATCGGTATGTGGAATTTCAAATATTTTTTAATGGATAGGAATCAATAGGAATTAGAGGAAGCCAAGGTCTAGTTGGATACTTGGTTTCAAAATTAAAAATAAAAATGACCCGATGGAGGGTACCGTAGAATATCCAACGATGTCTTCCGCTGAATGCACACATTCAATTACAATTAGACCTTTAGTATGGTACCTACAGGGGGTTGGAGGAAAGGATGAACCCCTTGATGTTTACCCATCATTTGAAGACATATTTATAGAGATAACTCAATACTCTAACACCAAGTTAGACATACCACCAATCGTAAATAAGGTCGATCAACCTATCGTCGAACCTTTGACTGACTAGGAAAAAGAAGAGGACTATGAAATATGAGTTCATATCAGTACTTTTCCTATGGATGATACTCCTACAGAAGAAGTTAACATGCTACAAGTTTCCATAATACCACCAACACAACAACAAGAGGAGGAAGAAGTACAAACATACAAAGAAACCTAATCCGATAGCCTTCTTCTGGAATACACAATGACAAAAGAAAACATCTGTCAGGTAGATGTTGAGTTGTCTAAAGCTCGACAGAAGAGGAAGAATCCGGTAAAAGAAAAGGGGAAGCACAGGATTTTACTTCCAGAACTGTCGGATGATGAAGATGAGCCACATGTTAGATTTGCGCAAATTCTAGAGGACGCTGCTAAAAACAAAGTATTAGTCAAGGAACAATTCAAAAAGCTTTTCACAAAAGAAGAAAAGCAAAGAAAGAAAAAGTTGTTACTCCACCCGAGGTTCAGCTAGTCGACCTCACTTCCACCCCACCACTTCCATCCTTAGTTCAAATATTCAAAGAAGGTTTACCGACTTCGACCTCCGTTACACCGACAACTTTCGTAAAACCGTATTCCCGAGCACTACCTGAAAAATTCCATATTAGAGTCGATAAAGATATTAACCTTGAAGATTTCATTAACCAAATCCCATCTATTTTCAATCTCTTTTGTTGTTCTCTTGCATATTTTGTCAAACACTTTGAGTGTGAATATTTATCTATCTCCTATATCTCACTGAGAACCAATTCTCACAAGATATTTTGATTGAGGTGAGGCATGGTTGATGGGGATATTTAAGCTATGCACCAATAGATCATTGAATAATAGATGTCATGTTTGAAGAAGTCTGATGTTTGACTTGCATTCTGTTCAACAAACATTATAAATTGATGAATTGCATTAATGGGAATCTTATTCTATTGGTGGTGGCACTAACATACTATAGGTTCAACCCATCACTAAGTGTTTGTTTCGATCAATCTGTCACTTGAAGGATTGGTTTATTTGAAAAATTATTTGTTGCAATGAAGTGGTTGATCAGAGTTTCCTTTGAAGTAGACACATATTATTTAAATGTCATTAGGTTTCTTGAATATCGGCTTGGTATACTCTGCTAGTAATTTGTTTGATTGGGTTAATTATGCTATCAACTAGTATTTCCCTAGTATTTGGTTTCAAAATTTGAAACAACATATTATTGGCAATTGTGAATTGTTGCATATAAATATTTTTATGTGGTATTTTATTTGTCTCTCATTTATTGTTGGTGAGACAATTTGTGCTTTCATTGTAAAGTGAAAGATGATTGAAAATAGGTATGCTCAATGATGATGAAACCTTGGGATTTAATTTTGTAGGATATATGGGAGAATAAGGACTTAGAACAAATCCCATAACCAACTTTGTCGAGAAGTTGAAAGCTTGCATAATGTCGTTGCATAGTTGTAGACTAAAAATCAATGATTGAAGAATGAATTGGATACAACCCATAACTAGTTGGGAGATGAGGATTCCCTCTTTTAAATTGGATTTTTGCAGCAATTTAATGAGAAATATCGAATGATTTATGTTCTAGAAAGTACCATGGAATCTATTTTCCATAATTTGATTTATGAATTTTAAGATAATTCAGATTTGGTCAACAACTTGGAAGAAGAGGTGAAATCCCTCTCTCATGAAGATATTGATGGCATGAAGATGAAAATTTGTAGATTGGAAGTAGAAAATACCCATCTAGTTAATGAGGATATCCACTTGCAAGCCTTTGTTCATGAGTTTTATGAAGAAGTCTCCCCTCTTAAAAAAGAAAATAATCGATTACTTGAAGAATATCAAACCTTGAAAGAAGATTGCGACGCTCTATTACTGCAGTTGAATAAGAGGGATAACATTATTAAGAGATTGTAGGATTGAAAGAAAAGTCTTGAATAGAAGGTTTGTAGGATACATATTGTTGAGAAAAAATATATTTGTTAGTTATTTGATGAGAAGAAGGATGTCAAGATACTGATTGTTGAGTAGAAAACTACAATTGTTGAGTTGGCATGCTCACCCATTACATATTCCACCTTTGATTCTCTTGCTTGTATCCCAGTTATTTGTGAAATAACTGATAGTAAGAAAGATGTTGATGATGTTGTTTTATATCATGTTTTTTTGGCTACTAATGATGTTATTTTTCCTAACTTTGAGAAGTATACTACACGTATAGGATCCCGACTACTGAGAAAAATGGGATATAATGGAGGAGGACTTGGGAAGCATGGACAAGGTATTGTTTTTCCTATTACCCCTTAATTGAAGACACCAAGAGAAGGTCTTGGATATAACGGGGTTACACCTAGTTATGTTGACACCAGAACAATGTTGCTTTTTGTTGGTGGAATTTAGACTGAACAACAACTTGTTGTTGAATGTGTTGCTAAGTTGGCTATCCCTAATGGGCCAAAATTTGAGAATGTTATTATAGAAGACATTGTTGCTTATGTGCAAGGTTGTTCTGATCCTCTCGATGAACCATAAACTAAGACTACATCCCATGTTTCATTAGAACAAAATTTTGTTCCATATAGAAATCCTCATTAGAAGAATTGGAGGAATTTTCTCAGTAATCAAAATTCTTGGAAAGGTGGAAACTATGCTTTTAGAACTTTGAAAAAAAGATGTGAAAGACATACTCATTGATTAATACTGAATACAAGGATAGATTGTGGCTGGATTGATGAATGGTCATGGAATAATTTAAAAATATGCTCAAATATGTCATACAAATGTGTATCTTCGACTAGACTACCATACAGTGCTCCTCTTACATGCTTTTGATTGCTTTGGAAGTGGTCGACTAAGGATCAACCAAATATGGATGTTAACAAATGGATCGATTAGAGACAATTGTCGACTGGTGTATCACCTAATTGTCAACTAATATTGATTAAATAATGATCAACTAAGAATCGACCAAGTGATGATAGTTGACTATAATATCGATTGTGATTTCATTGACTGAGCTTCATCATTGTTGATTGTCGACTGAGTTTCAATTGGATTGTTTGTCAACCGATCTTTGACTACTATTATTGTTTTATATTTGATTGTCCCTTGACTATGTTCAAGGGGGGGGGGGGGGAATTGAATATTTAAAGACCTTGCTATGAGGTAAACCCAATTGTTGTTGACTTGATTGTTTCTTATTGAATTAACTGGACAGAATGAATTATGTTCAACTAGATTTTTGGGAGTTCTTATGTGTACTATTGCGAGTACCTAATTTTTGGATGAACAAAGTGTTAGCACCTAGTTCGTACCAGTGCTAAATTTTGAAGAACTTTGTAGGTGGGATTAGCGCCATTTTGAGTTGAAAAACTAACAAGGGAATAGGCCAATAGAAAGGGAGGAACAAGGTCCGAAAAATCCCTTATCACAGGACCATGAAGGACATAATGAGGTTCTACAAGTTACACAGTGGTCAAAATGAACGATGCAGATTACTTAGCGGTGATAATCAATTGTTGCTAAGGATTTCACGGGATAAAGTTGCCCGAAGGGATAACATGGTGAAGGATCGTGAATAGGGTTACACCCTCCAAGATTCCATGGATGTGATATAAATGTTTCATATATCTATGGGTGAAAAGAATTTCATGGCACAAAATTACATGATGGGTAAGCCAAGTTGGGGTCTCGAAATCTTGTAGGGTCCTCACCATTGAACGGACAGGATCTCAGACGAGCTAGATCCACGGTCGAGATGTGTTTTCGCAGCCTGAAGTTGTGGTGAGATTAACATGGTGGGACACTGTTACAACTGATTTTACCACACATGGTTGATCACACATTTATGGTCTTCCCTGTCCCTCTGCAGACTCCTTGGACCCCATGGACCAATATTGTACCTTTGATGTTTCCAAGATCATCCCTAAAAACACCTGTTATTTGTTGTACGTGACTTTTAATCCCTTTCTCGTGTATATATGTGGATATTGACCTCAACCCCATGTACATTAGGATGTGTGCATAAATCCAAATATTTTTGGAGTTTTCCTTGATGTGTGTCTGAACCACTTGAATCTTGGCCTTCCATATGCCTCGAGATTGCTCGGATTTGACCCTCCATTTCCCCTTGGGAGTTCTATATAAGTAACCCCTTGGATACATTGAAGAAGAGGAATTGAAGAGCAAGGAAATTATAGTCCATTGTTGTCGTAGCTTGCTTATACTTGAGTCTACATCCCTTTGTCCCTATGGAGCACTTTGTGTTCTTCCCAAGCTTTCCTTTGCTTGTGATCTTTCTATTGAGAGATGGAGGATTGAGGTGGTGAAGGCCCAGGTAGAGGACTTAGTTTCTCCAGTTCATAGGCGTGCCGAAAGAGGTTGTCACTTGGGTAACTCTTATTTGATTAATAGAAATATCTTTTCCTGTCCATTTAATGTGCAATTGAATGAATATTGAATCCATGGATATGTTTAATTGTTTATACATTGATGAATATATATGCTAGATTAGATCTAACACCATATTGTATAGCATGCTTGTCTTGTTTACTATTGTTGAGAGTGAATTGCTACAACAATAGGGATTGCAAAAAGCTCAATAGGGATCTACTTCAACTGTCCGGAATAAGGTATGACCTATGATCCCTTAGTGTTAGATATCTAGTTTCTCTTGCATATAGGAAAGGATTGGTTTATGTGGTTTATCTATCTATTGTGGTACACCCCAAGCCATAGGAAGTTTCTCTCCATAATAGAATTGGCGACCACACTAGGGAGGTTCCTAGTTGTTTCTCTTTGGGGGTTTTTCGGTATTCGATGTACTTGAATTTCTATGATTTATTTGATTTCTGTGTCGGGTCTGGGGGCATGTTTTCCCAGTAGTGTCCCAAAGGAGTAAATTTTGTCTCAGCTTGTCTGTTTACCTTATTTTTCTCTCTTTTTCTTCATGTACGCAGGTTTAGCTTTCACAGTCCTGTATACATTGTTAGTTTTTCAACATTTAAGCTAGCATTATGTTAAGATCTTTTCACTGAGAGAATAACAAGCACAGCAATCACATAAGCACATCACAAGAGACAAGAGACACAAAGATTTTAGGAGGGGAAACCATAAATGGAGAACACTCCGCAACTTCCTCTAAGATAGTATCACCACAAGATGAGATCCCAAAACAGTAAGATGACCTCCCAACACAACAGCAGCCTTCTGTCTTCTGTCAAGCCAAAGTATTTCCTTCTCCAAAGGTGCGCCACACTTGAGAGAGCAAGTGATGTAATTCAAAAGTGATAAATAGAGAGACTCTCACTCTCTATTTATATTATTCTATTGACTTGAAGTGCACTCAACCATGTAGGCTTAAATTACAATTACTTACTCGAGCCTACACCTTAATTAGTGGATAATAACCCAAGTGCCCCGAAACTATGGGGACTTACCTAATGACTTGACAAGACTTGTTTACATTAATAATCCTCCCGATCGGAACATCGGGGTAAGACAATATGACTCAAATACATAATAGAAACATCCCGGAATAAACATCAGGTTACAATATATAAAATACATATAATAATACATTCCGAAGTTACATATACATCAACACTCCCTCTTAACTAGGAAGGTATTATTTCGACACAATTTTCAGCACTGGTCTTCTTCTCTGTATCACTGGATCATGTTCATCTTCAAATCATCTATATCATCAAGTATTATTCATCTTCAATTCATATTCATCTTCAAGTCATCTTCATATTCAAGTCATCTGGATCTGGATCATCTCTTGATCTGGATCAACACAAATGGCATCACTGGATCTAGATCATCACTCGATCTGGATCAACATCACTGGACTGGATCTGGATCATCACTCGATATGGATCAACATCAAATGGAATCACTGGATCAAGATCATCACTCGATCTGGATCAACATCACTGGACTGGATCTGGATCATCACTCGATTTGGATCACCACTGCTGGATCTGGATCATCACTCGATCTGGATCTCTCGGAGTCATCATAACTGGATCTGGATCATCTCTCGATCTGGATCTCCTCTAGTCATCATCATGTGTATACTATCTCGTCATAGGAATTTCTACAGAGCCAGCCCTTTTTCATGCTGGTTGTAGGCCTACCCTCATGTAGGTCTTCGCCCAGCACTTATATCTGACCTGCTCATCAGAAAGGCACGCCCAGCACTTATATCTGACCTGCTCATTAGAAGGGCCCATCACTCACATTCACCAGCATGATAGGACACACCTACTATCATCTGTGAAATGTCTCAGCACTTATAATCACCGGCATGGTAGGACACACCTACTACCATCTGTGAAATGGATCTACACTTATATCTGACCTACTCGTCAGAAAGGCACAATCCGATCTAGGGGAACACATCCAACCACACTGATGGGAGAATCCTATCTAGACAGGAACACATCCTATCACAGTGATAAGAGATTTCCGCACTTACATCTGACCTCCTCGTCAGAAAGGCACAACCATCCAGGGGAACACATACAACCACACTGATGGAAGACTCCTATCCAGACAGGAACACATCCTATCATAGTGATAAGAGATTTCAGCACTTATATCTGGTCCTACGAGAACACATCCCAGCAGTCACTCCAGAAAGGCTCTGCACTTACATCCATCCAGGGGAACACATCCAACCACACTGATGGAAAGGCTTGCACTCACATCTGATCCTACGAGAACAAATCCCAGTAGTCATATCAGAATGGCCCCCAGTCCTCGACTGAGCTACCTGGAAACTGACCAAGCGCCTCCACTCTCATAGAGAATGGCAGTTGCCCTTACATCTGTCCTACTCGACAGAATGGCCAGCACTCACATCTATCATGGGAGGAAATTAATCCTTTAGCCATGAAAAGAATG